>OMNM01027246.1:1454-14021 GCA_900302745.1 Parablennius parvicornis | reverse complement strand
ATCTCCACTTTTTTCATAGTATTGAGCTCCAGGTTGTCCCTGCTGCATGTTAACACCAAACTGTTCGTCTCACTCCTGTAGGCTCTCATCTCTATGTGAGGTGAGACCGATGAAGGTGGTGTCGTCTGCAAATGTCAGGAGTTTGACAGACTGGTGTCCAGATGTGCATCAGCTGGTGTAGAAGGAGATAAACAGCAAAGAGAGAAAGAAGCCAGTGCTGACTGTTTGAGACAGCTTCATGAACTGCCGTCTACCTGTCAGGAAGTGTGTAATCCACCCGCAGAGGGGGCCAGGCACTTTCAGCAGGGAGAGCTGGTCGCTGAGTAGAGCTATCCCAGATGGTGTTAAAAGCAGAGCTGAAATCCACAAACAAGATCCTGGTTCAAGGTTCAAGGTGGCTTTATTGGTACCCGGAGGTAGACTCTTTTTGGCTGTTGGTGTGAAGAGTGCAGCTATGTGGTTGCAGCTATTGTGCGCGCCGCTCGCCCCTCCAGTTGACACTACGTGGGGGTGTGGGTGGGGGGTGAAGGTGCCGACGAAGGCACTGAAGCAATCCTATTGCTTATCTCTGCACAGTTCAGTCTGTTCGTCTGGTGGCGTGAGACGACGGTCTGGTTCAGAAACAACTCGGCCTTGAGTCTCTGGTCCCGCACAGTACTGTATATCCAATATGGTGGCCTTTTACATTCCCAGCAGAGCTTTAAACGTCTCCAAGTTGGAATCCATTGCACGAATACGTTCATAAGAATACATATGAGTCTGATCATTTGCAGCCCTGCACAGTCCCCCAGTGATGCCTGGCAGGCTTCACAATACCGCTTCCAGCGTCAGCCGAACTTTATGATCGATCAGTAAACTGCCAGCTCCAATCAGCAGCATACCTGTTATCATAATTCCAATTATGTAGACATCTTCAACGTCCTCACCGGAAAGGTTAGACAGGCAACCAATCCTCAAATTCCTCCAGAAGTCCATCGTATATCTGGCAGGACAGGCGGGCTCTCCTTTGCCCATTCTTTTGTCGGAAATATTTTTGGTCAATTACATTGAGAGACCAGCTGATCAGATCCATGGTTTTTGGTTTGGATAGAGATGTAGAGAGACTCCAGTTAGATTCTGACAGAAGATAGTACAAGACAAAGGAGCAGCAGCAGAGGGAAGACGAAAAGAAAAAGCGTCCATCTTCGTAAAGAGGGGATCCAGGAGAAAGTCTATAATAGACTTGCGTTGGGACAAGACAAAGCGTTCAAAAGACGTCATGACCACAGGAGTCAGGGGGAAGGGTCTGTAGTCATCGAGTCCAGTGATTTTTATCTTTGTGGGGACTGGGAAGATGGCTGAGGTCTTGAAGCAGACTGGCACATGGCAGGTCTCCAAAGAGATGTTAACCAACACTGGAGACAGCTGGTTGGCACACTGCTTCAGGATGGAGGGGGACACAGAGTCTGAGCCATATGAGGGTTCAGTTAGCTTGTTAACATCTCCATCTTTGATAGACCAATGGGCCAGATTTTTCCCGCAAGCTGTAGTTTGCCCACCCCTGGTCTAGGTGTTGCGATGGGGGTGGGGAGGGTTTCAGGTCTGTGCAATTGTCTCTCAAAATGGCAGTAGAATTCATTGAGGTCTTTGTCTTTGACCAGATGCACGTCGTTAACTGAGTGGGCGGCTTTCGGCTTGTAGTTGGTGACATCCCTGAGTCGTTTCCAGACAGAGAAGATATCTCTGAGAGTTGAGAGTTGATGTTTCAGTTTCCCTCCATGAAGTGATTTAGCTCTTCTCACCTCTTTGTGAATCTGTATTGGTCCTGCTCGTCTGTCTTTGTCCCCACATCTGAATGCAGCCTCTTTCTCTGACCTGAGCCTTCTGAGCCGAGCTGTGAATCAGGGTTTGTCATTATCATAACTCACCCATGAGCATAATGGGATGATGGTGTCCTCACAGAATTCAATGTCGGATGTCGCAGTGTGCGTGTATTCGTCCAGACTATTTGTGCCAGACCTGAAAACATCCCAGTTCGTACAGGCCAGACACCTCTGAAGTTCTCCCACAGTGTTACTGGTCCACTTCTTTGAAGTCGTCTCAAAAGGCTTTAAGTTTCTGCCTGTATACATGAATCAAGTGTACCCTTACATAGTCCGACTGGCCCAGGGCGGTGCAAGGAACAGCATGATAAGCACTGTGGATGGTGCAAAAGCAGTGGTCAAGTACATTTCCCTCTGTGGTTGGCCATTTAATATCCTGTTTGTACTTGGGGAGTTCTTTGGAGAAGTTGTCAAAAGTTCTTGAGAATGACTAAGATGTCGTGGTTTGACCGCTACACACGTTATCTGATCAGCCAGTGTGCACTGTGCCTCGCACACGTTACAGCCTGCAGTGCGATGTTCACACCAAGGTGACTGAATGAGGAGAACACACAGGGCGAGTAGAAGGATATCCAGAAGATTGTGACGGCTTCCAGGTCCCGGGAACACTCCTGGCACCGCGTTAATCCATGCACCAGCCAGAGTTGATGTAGAAACAGATTCCACCGCACTTTGTTTGCCAGAACACTGCGTGTGTCTGCTCAGGGTTGATTTGGTATGTGTTTATGGTTGTGTTAGAGGGTGTGTTGATGCATCTCAGACTCACGTTCCCTGCAGTGTTCATCACTGACTTGATCTCTCTTTTACAGGCCTTAGAGGACTTCATCTGGATGTAGGCTCGCACTTTGTACTGTGAAGAAGGAAACAGAGTTGGAGGAAGACGGACGGCTCACAAGTTTAACGGGAGAAGGGGCTTCTTGTTACCTGGTGCATTTTGGATTTAGCAGCTTCCATCATGGCTGCAAATTCAGCTTTCTGATCTTTGTTTGAGTTGCTGTTCTGAGGGAGAAAAAAAACAGTCTCGTCTGCTAACATTCAACTGTTCATCATTGGTAACTGCAGCCTCACACATCAACTCAATGCACTAGATTCTCAGACTCATCACAGCAGTGAAGTGGCCATCAGTACCTCTCCTTTGCCGTTTTTGTTGCTTCCTTGGACGGAGAGTTTGTCCAACACAGTCAGAAGGTGAAGTGCCTTCTCGGGCTGGAAGGTGAGTAGGTACAGATCCACCAACAGGAAGCACACCGCCTGAGCAAACTTCTCTGAAAGGAAAAGAAACACGAGTCCATGACAACTTAAGGAAAACACACACACCTTTTCTCCATGTTAATTTATACCTGCTGTGATTGTATTAATTATTCTTTTTTAATTGTTATAATATAGTGAGCAATGAGTTTTTCTGTTGATCATGAGCAGAAAAAGAAACGAGACTTGGAGAGTGGAACCTGAAGCTCTGCTGCCACATGACTGTATAGAGACTCCAGTGTTTCCTCTACATTCATTTAGGAGTGGCAGGCTGCCATTTCTAAATCCAAGCCATCCCTCCTATTTCTTTTTTTCGTAACTGTCGAAAATACATCACCACCGCAAGTCTGCACCTTTACCGCAGAGTCATGCACTGGATCGTGAGCTCGCGAGCATGCCAGCAGGGTGGTGGTTCGTAACAGCGATAACATACGTGGTTTGATATTGAAGGGCATGGCCTGCTGTGGGGGGGTGTTGCCTGTTCTCAGTGACACAACTGGGAAAACTATCTCATTCTGAGCAGCAGTCTGAAGCTCCCACGAACTCTCCTCCTTCACTGTTATGGAGAGGAGCGTCTGCACTTCGTCAGAAGACTGCAGATCCATCAGTGGTCTTCACATGCTACTGAAATAACCTGAAATATCATTTTAATTCTTTACTAAGTTCATAAATATTATATCGCACGATGAAAGGTTATAGGTGGGTTTGTCAACTCAATCACCTAAACTCTAAGACAAGAAAGAGTCGACATCTGACTGAGTTGACAAAAGGGAAAGTTTTTTTCTCTCCAAAACATCGTTTGTATTGTACACTGCGGAGACATGGTTTTTCCTCAGTTGCTAGATGTCGTGATAATTTCCTTAAAATGCCTAACCTAAACACCTAAAAAACTAACAGAGTATTTGCAATAAAGTTGCACTCATCACAACCAGAAAGAAAAAAACAGGTAATCAGGAATATGCTGAAAATCCTATGACCTGATTTAACAAGGTTTACGAAAAGAATCTGACAGAGTTGACAGAAACTGAAGACATAACATTGATAGGCAGGTTTTTATGGAAAATGTTCAATTCATGCATTGTTTCAAATATGTGTAACCCGTCTATTTATTTTGATGTACAGTCCCTGACAAAAGTCTTGTCACTTGTGCATTTTGTAGAAACAACAGCTTATAACCTGACTTTTATTTAACCCCTTGATTTTAGAAATGGCTCACATGAAAGCTAAAACCCTCCCAAATCATGTTTGATATACTAAAATAAATTAGCTTCACTGAAGAAAGATTGATTATTTAATGAACAATGATAGGTCTTCCATGCTTCCTCTTTCATTCTACCCCAGACATGCTCAATGATGTTCATGTCTGGTGACTGGGCTGGCCAATCCTGAAGCACCTTGATCTTCTTCGCCTTGAGGAACTTTGATGTTGAGATGGAAGTGTGCGATGGAGCACCATCCTGCTGCAAAATGTGACCCCTTTTATGGTTGGGGATGTAGGAGGTGGCTGAAACTTCTTGATATTTCAGGCTATTGATGTTGCCTTATACCCTGCAAATCTCTCGCACACCTCCATACTGGACATAACCCCAGACTATGATATTTCCGACATCAAAACTTAACTGTTTTCTGGGTGACTCTCGAATCCATGCGGCTCCACTAGGTCTTCTGCAATATTTGCGGCGGCTGTGTTGTAATTCAACCAAAGATTCATCTGAGAAATCCACCTGCTGCCACTATTCCAGCGTCCATCCTTCTAGCAGGCTATGGGCCTTGGCAAATGCCACGTTTTTTAAATTGCCTTTTATTTAGTGCTGGTTTCTGGGCACTGATTTGACCATGGAGGCAATTTCGAGACAGAATTCTTCAAACTGTTCTGGTTGACACGGGGACTTGAGGTGACCAGGCCTGGTAGAGCTCTGCTGCAGTGGAAAAGGGGCTGGCCTTGGATTTTCGAGCCAACAACCGGTCCTCCCGACCAGTTGTCTTCCGGAGTCTGCCGGACCTGGGTTTGTCAAAAACATCTCCAGTCTCTTCAAATCTTTTTCTTATGGTTCTTATGGACACATTGACAGTGTCAGCCACCTCAGCAGTGGATCTGGTCTTCAGCCTCTTGATAATCAACGCTTTGGTCTCATGGTGAATCTTCATGCTGCATGTTGTCAGAGGTCAGGTTGAGGTTGATGTGAAGGTCTGGTGTGCTGGGGTTCTTTTTATACACACCCACTACTTGATTGATCAATTACTGATCACAGGTGAGGCTTTAATCTTGGATTGGGTGCATCATATGACAAGGCCCCAAAGTCTTTTGTCTTTGCAAAAACTGACTCAGTGGACTGTACCAAACTGTGAAAGTTAGAATGCTCGTCAGCATCTTCTTTTGGCACAAAAACATTATTTCAAAAGCTATTGGGATTGAAACTAGCCATTTCTTGTAAAAATAAATAAATAAATAAATAAAATTGATTAGACATATATTCCAGGCGCCAAAACTTTTGTCAGGGACTGTATATGTATTCATCACTTCTAAAGGGTTTTCTTGATAGTTATTTGAGCAGATCACCACACAGAGTTGCGTTTGAGTGCGCTTTGTCGCACCATGCCAGCCCTCCCTGCTCTGCCACGTATGGTGCAGCAGCATGTCCAAAGAGCCACATGCGGCTCCGGAGCCGTGGGTTGCCGAACCCTGACCTACACCAACACTTGGATTTGAGGTGAGCTGGATGAAGAGCTTACGTACCGAAGGGCTCCAGGAACTGGTAGAGCTTCTCCCCGATGGCAATGGCCTCAGAGAACTGCCTCAGGTGGTAGTGGACGATGGCTTGGTTGTAGTACAGCAGACTGTTCTCCACATCGTCCAGACCGTCCACTTCCTCCGAGGCTGAGTGGACCTGCAGCACACAGGGAGTGAGATGAAGTGAGACTAAGAGTGAGACTACATGCAGCAGACAGAGCGAGGTGGCGACTCGGAGAGTGACACTATATACGGCAGACTGAAAAAGTCAGAATGAGATGGAGAGACAGAAAATGAGATGGAATGAGACGGAGAAACAGAGTGAGACGGAATGACATGGAGAGTGAAAATACATGCAGCAGGCAGAGAGTGAGACAATGTGCAACAGACATAGTTAGACAACATGCAGCAGCCAGAGAGTGAGACAACATGCAGCAGCCAGAGAGTGAGACAACATGCAGCAGCCAGAGAGTGAGACAACATGCAGCAGCCAGAGAGTGAGACAACATGCAGCAGCCAGAGGGTGAGACAACGTGCAGCAGACAGAGAGTGAGACAACGTGCAGAAGACAGAGTGAGACAACGTGCAGAAGACAGAGTGAGACAACGTGCAGCAGACAGAGTGAGATGGACAAAGAGATGACATGCAGCAGACAAAGAGTGAAACAGAGAGTGAGACAACATGCAGCAGACAGAGAGCGAGATGACGTGCAGAACACAGCAGCACTGGCCTGGTTCTTCATGGACATGAGGGTCTGTCTCAGCGTGCCGGTGGTGGTCTGTCCGCTGCGATGGAACTCCACCACGGCTCGGTTCAGGGAGATCTTGTAGTTGTCTCTGTTGAGCTCCTGCAGAGTGTCCAGCTGCTTCAGACACTCCTCATACCTCCCAGCCTGGAAACACACAACAGCTGTCTCTGCAAGGTTCTCATATCAACACAGCTGAGGCATCATGGGAAAAAAAACACAAGCGATGCACAGCTTTTATCATTTTGGCAGAGCAGCTTCCTCCGGAAGCAGCTTCCTCCTCCACCTGTGTTTGTAGTCATCTGAATTTGATCAACAGAAGACAAGTCACACACACTGATCGCCCCTCCCTCCATCTTGCAGTGTTTTCTTAAATTCTAAAAAAACAAAAAAACACTTACTCATATTAAAACTTATAGTAATGTATATTACTTAGATTTTAACAAATGTTATATTACATTTTCTATTAATAATGTTATGTATGAAGCAGTGATGAACGAGTGATAATCTAGTGATGAACTTGCGATGAAGCAGCGGTGAACTAGTGATGAACTAGTGATAATCTAGTGATGAACTTGCGATGAAGCAGCGGTGAACTAGTGATGAAGCAGTGATAACCGAGTGATGAACTAGCAATGAAGCAGTGAACTAGTGATGAAGCAGTGATGAACTTGTGATAAACTACTGATGAACTAGTGATGAACTAGTGATGAACTAGTGATGAACTAGCGATGAAGTAGTAAATCATTCAGTTCTATAACAGGTTTGAATAATTGTGCTGTGACGAAGTGAAACACGTTATGTTTCTCAGGTTAAAGAGAAACTCTGCAGCCCTGATGGAGATCTGAGAGGATTGAGATTTGCGGGAGATTTCAGAAGATTGTTATCTGGTGCTGAGAGGATTGAGATGTGGTGGAGATCTGGTAGGACTCACCACAAAGGCTTGGTGTGCGCTGGAGGCCATTTCCTTCTCCTGGTCAGTCGCTCCGGGAGACGGCGAGCTGTCGTGTTTCCCATCATTTGGTTCTGATCAAGACAAAAGAGATGACACATTTTCTTTATTCACGTTGAAAATAATCCAATTCCATAAATAAACTAGGAATCAACCAGAAGATCATGAGACCAGGCGGTCTCCTCAGACCAGGTGGTCTATCAAACTCAGAGGTTTACATTGGACAGGGTCTACAAGGTCTATAGTGGAAGGGTCGACAGGGTCACAACGTCATAAGGCACGCTGGAAACACGGTAAGGACGCTTGAAATACATTAAAGCACATTATAAACACCTTAAAGTACGTTGGAAACAAGTTATAAACGCGTTAAAGCACGTTAAGAGCACGGCAATGGCGTAAGAAACACGTCAAAGACATCAGAAACACATTATAAGCCTGTTAGAAACACTTTAAGGACGTTAGAAATACATTAAAGCACATTAGAAACACGTTAAAGCACGCTAGAAACACATTAAAGCACGTAAGACATGTTAAGGACGTCAGAAACACGTTAACGGACATTAGAAACACGTTCAATGACGTTATAAGCACACTTTTCTTCCTCAGAATGTCTCGGGACAGGAGCTAGCTCAGCTAGCGTTAGCTGCCACTCACCCGTGTTTTCTGCCATTTCTTCGGGGATTTTCAACAAAGACACAATTTGCAGGACCTGCGTAATAAAAACTCGATGGAAAAGAATTAAAATTGAGAGTGACAGACGGAATAAAAACAGTCTGAGACACAAAATGATTATTTTAATATGTCCGCTCCAAACAAATTCTTCTTCTGCGACTTCCTGATTGTTTTCAATGAGTGCAGGATTGTGAGTTACTGCCCCCTGCTGGAGGACCTGATGAGCTACATTCCCCGCTGATGTGCATTTCCTGCTGGAGGAGTAGAGGAGCTACATCCCCTGCTGAGGAGCATAGGAGCTGCACCCCCTGCTGGAGGAGTAGAGGAGTTACATCCCCTGATGAGGCACAAAGGAGCTGCACCCGCTGCTGGTCAATCAGTTTTTTTCTTCCCAGTCCCAGTATTTCAGAACCAGCAGGAAGAAACTAGTTTTGACAGAGGGGTCTGAACCAGGTTATGTTATATATGAAATACAAGATCAACCAGTATAAATGCTGATTGGTGCATTGATGATGGAAGGAGCTTAAGAGATAAAGCTTTTTGGGAGAGATGCAATCCTTTCGACAAAATAAAACAATGCCTTGTCACTAAGGCTTTAAGGGTCAAGGTCAAGGTTCTTTATTTGCCATTTGTGCATAACCAGCAGTGAAAACACATTGGAATTCTTGAGCAGGGCTCTCAGAGTCAACAGTTGAAGTAATAAAAGGTAAGAGTTTTAGGTTAAAAAGTATAAAAGATAAGATTATAAACACTACAGTATACAGCTACGACAGAGTCATGATAAGAAAGTTTAAGACATAAGGAAAATCACTATGCACATTATAAAATATAAATAAATATGTGTATTGCACATTGCTAAAAAAAAAAAAAAGAAAAAGAAATATGGCACAATTATAAAGTATAAAAACATTGCACAGGTAATTAGGGGTTGTTGTTTTTTTTTACCATCAATCTGAGAGTAGCCAGGAAGAACCTGTTAAAAAAGCGAGTTCTGTCAGTTTTAATACTGTGTGCTCTGCTGCGTCTCAAGTTGTACTTGTAGTGTTTGTGTTTGAGCAGATAGTGAGCTGGATGGAGTGAGTCCCTGATAATTTCTTCTACTCTTTTTCGACAATGCTGCTCGTGCATGATATCCATGGAAGGAAGTTTTTTGCCGATAATCCTTTCAGCTGTCTTTATGACTCTTTGCAGAGCCTTCCTCTCTGCCTGTGTGGTGTTCCCACACCAGACAGTGATGCCCGCAGTGACAATGCTCTCGATGAGTCCTCTGTAGGCCTGGGTGAGGGGACGATGGTTCAGACCAGCTTTCCTAAGCTGCCTGATGAAATAGAGCCTTTGCTGGGCTTTTTTCACTGTGGCAGTGTTGTTACAAGTCCAGCTGAGGTCAGACGTGACCTGCAGTACCAGAAAGATGTTTTTGTTCTTGTTCTTGCCTTGTTCCCAAGTCCTTTTTACCTCCACGATGATTCATCTTAAATAATCACCTGAACAAGAACAATAATCAGGTGGTCACACTATATTAAGTGAAACTGAGTGATCAGAGTGCTTCACTTCAGTTAATATTGTAGAATCTCAACAAGTTACACATTAACAGAGTTACACGTTTCTGCAGCATTGCATCCTGACTGATGTTGCAGCAGCAGTGATGCTTTGTTCTGGATGCATATTGTTGGAGAATAATCATCTGCTCCTCCATGGTAAAGCTGCTCGGCAGTTTGTCATTGGTTAGAAACTGCAAGCTCCGCCCTTTTCATGTGTACTGCATTGATCCTGCAGGGCAAACCCTGAGTTGAATTACTGAATTGATAACCAGGGGTCGCTTCTATGAAAGTTGCTTTGGCTCACACCGGGTTCTGAAAGATGTATATGTCACTTCCCATGCAAACTTTGTGATCTAAAAATAAATACTGTGCATGAGAATGTGCCTTCCAGTACGCCAACTTTGGACCTTGTTCATGCACATTTTGGAGGTGGTGAGGTGGTAAATTGAAGCCAGATTCATCTCATGCAGTTAATGTCTTCAAATATCAGACTTATCACTGAAGAAAAAAAAAATCTGAGGTAAAAAAAAAAAATCCTCATGCACTTTGAGAAAAGTTAAAAATCAAACTCGAGATTTTTTTTTTTCACAGCATTCGCTTCTCGAGTACGAAGGGCAACGACCCCGATCCCGGAGTGCTTATAAAATATTTTATTATGGAACAAAGAAATCTTGTGTAAAATCAGGTGTCCATGTAAGCAACCCTATATAGTCAGAATTAAGTGATTTAATGTGATTTTTTTTGGCTCCATGGGCAAAAGATGAGGGATGGATGGATTTAATGGACGCTTCCAGTTTGTAAAAAAAAAAAAAAAACAAAAAAATACTTTTTCTCATTAAAAAAAAAAAAATCTCAACTTTGATTTTCTACTTTTTTCTGAAAATCAGAAAAAAGTAGAAGAGCATGAGGTGTTTTTTTTTTGTTTTTTTTTTACCTCCGAATTCTTTTTTTTTTCAGTGGCCCTAATACTCTTCCGTATTAAACTGAAGAGGATGAGGTTTTTTTTTTTTTTTGTTACCTCCGAATTCTTTTTTTTTCAGTGGCCCTAATACTCTTCCGTAATAAACAGCCAAGGTGCAGTGTTGTAGATGTTACTTGAGAGAGACATTCGGCTGAATATTAAATCAGCTGCTCCGTTCATGAGTCATACTTTCATCTTTAAATGATACCAATTGATTGATTATCAATTATGACAAAGTGTGTAACACTCAGTCCAATTTCAGAGTCAGCTTATAAATAGCATGGTGCCATGGTGCTATGGATGTTCTGGCACCGCCATGTGCTCGGGACGGTTTGGTGCTGCAGACAGACGACCTCCTCATCACCCATGGCCTCCAACTCAAGTGACAAGACAAAGTCCACTGAACATTTTCACAAGTCACTGTTGAAATATCTAATTTATACATTTGTACGGATAAAACTGGACTTTATGCTGTGGTTTCCTCTAAATCTATGTGTCCTTCCCTCTACGATACTCAGACACATACGCTGGCCGTCACAAGGATGGGTGCTATCTTGGGGTCCAGTGGTGTGACTCGGTGTGATCTGGCTTCCATGCCACTCTCTTCTGGCCTCCACCTTAGGATTTGACTGCTTCTTCTCTGCAGTCACTGATCTCCCTGTGAATCTCACACTATTTACAGCAGTGACAACTTGCTGCCAATCACTTGTTTTTTCTTATATTAGTGTTTCCTTCTACTGTGACGCCAAACAAGATAATTTCCCTGGCCATGACTCTTTCTCCGTAAAATTTATTTTTCTTGTAATTTCAGCCAAGATTCAGCATGAAATGCCATCAATCAGCAGGCTGAATGAGATACAAAAATATTCATAAGACACTTTGCATTCACCATTGATGGTAAAAAGTGAGCATGTTGAGGATGGAATGTGAACTGCGCAACCTTCCAGGTGGACTGTGATGTATTAAAGGAAAGTGCGTGCAGATGTGATTTTACAGTGTTTTACAGATCAAAGTATTTTTGGGGGCACGCCATTTTCAGCTTTTGGGTTCACATAAATCTTTAGTAGGAATCCTACACAATATTTTTTAATTGATGCCCCTGCTTAGTAGTAATGCTGATCATGGATTGTGGATGGCTGGGTAAAGTAATCCTGGTAACAGAGATATTCAGGTATGTTAATCCGGGTTCTTCCTGTGAGGACCTGGTTCTTCAGGCTGTTGGAGTTTGAGGTTAAGGTCCTAACTCCACGCTGTGTGGGAGGATCCAGTTTCTGAACGTTCATGTAATTTAACACCAGTCTCACTGGTCATCCTGCTGTGAACAGTTTACTGCAGCTGAAATGATTAGTCCTGATGCGATTCATTCTATCATCTGAAATGCTTCGATCTTCTGAAGTGATTCACTTCATCTTCTCTTTCTGTTGTTTTTAATAACTGAGGAAAACATTCAGAAAATATCTCACCACTTTCTTTCAATGGATATTTCAGTTTTACCCAAAGTATAGGTTCTGTTTCTGATTGTTTCCGTCTTTTTCTGACGGTTTCTGACTTGATGGTTAGTTAGTTGATCAGTCCAACTGACAGCAGCTCTGCAGCCTGCCAGAAGGTCTACAGCCTGACAGAATGTCTACAGACGGACAGAATGTCTACAGTCTGACAGAATGTCTACAGACTGACAGAATGTCTACAGCCTGACAGAATGTCTACAGACTGACAGGCGGAGCCTCAGCTGATGTTTCCTGCGTGCTGCGTCATGTGGCGCTGTGCTGAGCAGCTGCCGAAGTGTATGTGAAGATTCCTGAGAGACACTGCTCACTAACAATGGTATGTTGTTCTGTTGCATGACAAACTGCAT
>OMNM01027232.1:30987-56024 GCA_900302745.1 Parablennius parvicornis | reverse complement strand
AAACAAAAAACAAAAACTCAGACTTTTCTTGGCCATAGAGGCCTTAGTAATTGTTGCATATTTTGTTGGTACTATAACATCACATATTTGATGTATTTTCAGTCAACCAAGGACAGCTCATTTCATTTAAAGTATTTTGCTTATTTTCACTTCAATGTGAGTTCTTTGCAAACTCAATCATGAATGATTGATGTTTTCATGGGTATGTTAAAGTGTCCCTTGAAACAGTTTTTTTTTTTCTTTTCATCACAATTAAGCTATAAACTATTGAAAAGGTTTGAAAACACATTTAACTCATGCCCAATACTTTTGTTGGTTTTGAATAATGATTTTTATGAAGGTTTTCCGAAACTTATACACAATTTGTGTGGAAAAAAAAAAAGATTTCGTTGGTAATAGATTGGGACACTTTGCCAGCCTTTACCACTGAACGACTGTTTCCCACCACTTGTGTTCTTGACCTGTTTGTCAATTAACTAATCATCAGCAACATGCCCCCCAGTTGTTTAACTTATAAAAATTGGACCACAAGTTTGTTTGTTTTTTTTACAATTTGGTAAACCTATGTGCACATTTACTTCAGAGACTCTGCCACTCTAAGATGTTCCTTTCATACTCGGTTATGTTTCCGACCCATCCATCTTTTATACTGTTTTCTTTCACAACGGAGGTACAAGGGTGGTGGAGCTGACCTCAGAGGATTATGGGTTCACTAATTCACCTCAAACACATGTCTGTGACATTTGGAAGGCAATCAGATTCCCCCCCGCACACCCATACGTAACATGCATTTTGATTAATACACAAATACAATAAAAAGAGATAAACTGATACTTTAAGAATTAAGAATTATAATACAAAATAGTAGTTTCAGCTGCCTTTCTAAAATACCTGATAAACATTGACTCATAAAGAATTTTTGGTATTTTAAGTTTCATCGGAGGAGCATGCAAACAAACGACAATTTTTTTTATTAGTAATATTAACATTTTTCATGAAAGTATAATTTTTTTCCACACAACCTGTTTGAACTCTGTTGTAAGTATGAGTAGACTATAACATTGTTACTCCATTTATAGAATTGAGATAATGTTGTATTTAAGGACAATGTGACAAAACCAAATGTTTTTTTGTTTTTTTTTCCTCGGGTCTTTAAGTTTATGGTCTCGACAACACATGTGTTATATGAGACTCAAATCATAGTTCACACCGTCGAAGTTGTGAAATTTTTGCGTCTTGCCGCACACTTAACATCACGACCGCAGAGACGTATAAAGATGTCACACGTCGAGATAAACTGGAATAATTGTTGTTTGTGAAATGAGTCTAGGCAACAATTAGGTTTTCTTAAAGCTGGATTTGGAAAGGCAAATTAGTGGTGTATTTTAGAGCTGTGAGGTGGCAGCAGGACAGTTTTAACCGGAGGTCGCTTCGTTTTTTTCCTCAACCTACTTCTGGAAGGTTTTGTGAGGCTCAGCGGTTTTTCACGACCACCTAATGATGACATTGAAATCGAAGGTCAGCAAAAGAGCTCATTACGTGTAATTTTCAAAGAATGTTGCTGAAAAGACCCATTTTCTATCTCGTAGAAATGCAAATTTACTGGAAGTCAGTCCGATTTGAAAATTCCTCACATTTTCCATGCGGCACGTAAATTATTTTGCTCCCGAGTCTTCACAATTTTTCTGAGACAATTAACAGAAAAAAAAAGACCGCCCATGATCAAAGGGAATTAAGGAATATCTAACCTCTCTCGTCTTGTGTGGCCCACCTCGATGGTAACATTAAAAATACACAAGCTGTGCTTGTTAAAGTTCTTTTAGATTAAACGCAGCGTTAATGAAACCTCTTTGTGCGCTCTTGTGGAGCAACCCCTGGGCCACACCCCAAAACCAATGGATGCCCCAACGTGGCCACAAGTAAACCAGGGCTGACGTAAGGCCACGCCGGAAGATGCACTGACTCAAGAAGACGAATGTTCCACTTTCCATTGATCTTGACTAGTAATTAAACTTTCAGTCCGTGATGAAAGCTTTTCGGATAAAAATAAAAACCATTCTTTTACAATCATGGGTGCAATTGTGGCTTTTTCAAGAAAGGTTCAAGGGATTTTTTTTCTGGGTATGTGATTCACCAGTGCAATTGCAAAACCCTCCAATCTTACCAACTGGTAGACAGTCACTCCAAAATAGAATAGAATGTAGAATTAAAATCAAGGTGTGTCTCCAAAACTGACAAATATATGCTTTTGGATTATGTATTGCCTAAAGGAGTGCACTGTCAATAGAAAAGAATCAAGAAGTACGTTTTTTTTTTTTAGTTTTTTTTTTTAGCTAGCAATTATGGACAGCAGCCTCAGAAAAAAGGCAAAACTCAGTACATGGATGGAGGAAACATTTCAGCTTTACTTTTCCATGTGAGACTTTCCTCATTGACTTCTTTCTCCTCCGAGGGGTTGTTATGTTCAATATTGAGCATCCCTTAAGAGGCTTCCTCCCTAATGAATCGTCTGGTTCTTCTTTGCAGCTTGATTAAATTTAAACGCCGCTTGTAAACCCACCGTCTCCAAAACACTCCCCAAAAATAGAGGACGCTCGCCTGTCGTCAGGAAGCTGCAACACTGTTTAGTCTTCTGCTACTGCAAGGACAGCGACAGCGGAGGTTTGAGGTTTGCGTGTTATATTTGGCAGCAAATTGGGCTAAAATTAAAAAGCAGACATCAGAACATGCCACCTGTGCATTAGGACAGTTTCCAGGAGTCTCCAACTCCCTTTTTAAGGTTGATAAACAGCTGCATATCGAAGTGTGTTGGCATCCAACGCCTGCCCGCCTACACTGATACCCAGGTAGACAAAGTGTGGGGATAATTGTGTGCAGGTGTGCCGGTGTTGTCCCCATGAGCGCCTGGCTTTCTCTGCTGTCCTCACCCGACTCGCTGCAGCCGTCTCCCACCTTCTGTACTCCGTATCTGCCAATTTGTGTGTAATTAAATGCAATTTTCTAACCCACACCACATGCACCACGGGATCAAACTTGTCATCGCTGCCATCACCGTTAGCTCTTTAGACGTAGCATTTCTGCGAGCACCGACATACAAAGTTAAAAGTCAATAAATGGCCCTGTGATTCTTACAAGCCCTGCAGTCTCTCATGTCTTTCAGTACAGAGCTCCGATGGGATATTAAACCACTCGTAGAACGTGTAGGGCTATAATCAAATCCAAGGAATATTTCACTGAACTTTTCCAAATATTTTGTGGGTGTTCTGATTTGAGCCACTGAATTGAGGCAAGACGGTATGCATTATCTGTGTAACACGGCCAAGATACAACGCCGGGTTCTGTTCCACAAACACTCTTTATTTTCCAGCTGGAAGAGCTCCCTCACAACCCCACAGAGCTAAAAGTCCCAGTTAGATATTTGTCACTTAGCTGTAAAATCTTCCATAATTCAAAGCTCTGTTTGAATGCAGATGAAACAGGATTTATGATGTAAATTAAAATAAATAAATAAATATAAAAAACACAACGTTTTTAAAGTTGATCAGAATTTCAGAGGATTACCTTTTTTGGCTGCAAGTCTTTCTAGATGAGAGACAGGCAACAGTGCTCAGAGTGGTAATTTTCTCATGACTCACTAATTTCCATGTACTCTCCTGCCCGATGCTCACTTCACTCTCGGTTGAGCGCTGAATTACAGTAAAAGAGAAAGGCTGAAATCCAACTTGAGGATACTGTAATGACATTTTTTTTTGTAAAGGCTTTACATTTCTCCCTCTGTTTATCAGGGCCTTACTAGACAAAATCATTTAATGTATGTATAAAGTTTGACTTCTCTAAACATCACATTGAATAGACTAAACGCAGTGATGTCATTAAGCAAAACAATCTGCTGGCAGTCGTCATAACTGCCGTGTAAAACGTTTGCCAGGAAGAGTTTAGGCCACGGGGTTTGCCTGCTACTCTTTATAAGGAATACGAGACACAAATGAAACAAAGCATCGGTTTCAAGGGCAGCAGAGACAGAGGACGCTGATATATAGTGACGTTGTAAAGGCTGAATTTAATGTTGTCGTCCTCTGCTTTTCTCTTCAGTGCTTACCATGAGTGCATACGGCCGTACAAATGAAGCCGCATGCAGCTCCAACATCTGTAACTTCAGAAAAACCCGTCTTCCAGTGCATTCAGGAAAGTTTTTTGGCCATTTCAAGTGATCCATAATCCATGTTTCAGACGGTTCTGAGAACTGATTCAGGTCATGTTTTCCCCTCATAAATCTTCAAGGCAGAATACTTCAACATGACAAAACAAACACAAGTTGTTGGATTACTTTATCAGTCATTAAAAATGCAAGACTGTACAGAAGTATTCAGACTCGTCATTTATTAATTGACTAAAGCTGTTTTGGCAGGAATGTCAGCCTCAAGTCTGCTTGGAAATGATCCAACATGCTTGGCACGTCTATCTTTTTGGAGGCATCTTCCATTTTGCTGGCAGAACTGTTCGACGTCAGTCAGATTGGATGGAGATGACTGATGCACAGCCATTTTCACATTCGTGATCTCAGGTGAGTCTCCTGACAGTAGCTGAGCCACACCAAGACTACCACAACATCTTATCAAAGCCAACCTTGTGGTTTCTCGGTAGTTATTACCTTTTTTGAAATGTGATACTGAAACGGTTTTCACGAGAGATCATTAAGAATTTTCCAAATCAAGCTCATTTTGTATGGTTTGTGGATATGCCAAGACCTACTGGAAAAGCAAATTAACTTCTCTTTAAAACTTGTCCACAGATACGAACACACAGTGCTTCAGTATCTCCTGGTGATGGCTGTGTTGACTTTGGACTTAATGAAACACTAGCAGAGGACACTGCCACAAATCATTACAGACTATAAACACTTCACACATTACCTCACGCAACTTTGCTTTTTAACCAAATATAGGACTTCGATTTCCAAATAAAATACAAATTTTTATTTCATATGGAAAAAAAAAACAACAAAAAAAAACAACTTTCAACCATCAAGCATTTAAACAATTGTGCTTTAGTAAACATACTGAAGCTGCTTTTAATGTTGACTCAGGTTGACTGAAATGCCTACCAGGTCTTTGTTTATAGCTCTTTAATACTGAGTCCAGCATCAATATTCTCTTTGCTATATAAATCCAAGTTTCTGCTTTACTTGACAATACTTTCACGACTGTGGTCATGCTTTTGCAGATGTTTCTACCACAGTTTGCCCTGACAATCAACCTTCAACTAAATATGCAATGATAAAGCCTCAGCAACATCTTTTATTGATGTTCTTCTGTGGTAAACCCGTTCACTGACAATCCGTGTCTTCTGAACAAACGTCAAATCAGCACTACTCTCCATGATTCCAGTAGTTCGCATTAAAATGATCAAGAGATTTATCCAATGCATACAACATCAATAGTCATTTACTCAAACGTGACATGAGATACTGTGCTATTTCCAGCTGGAGGCTGGAAATACTAATCGAAATGAATAAATTATTGAAACATGTTGGTGTACATGTAATGAGTCAAGAGCAGAGGTGTCAAACTCATTTCAGTTGAGACAGCACATACAGACTCACTTGATCTCAATTGGACCTGCCCTGTAAAATAACACCAATATAACCTCCACATACCACTAGCGCATTTGATATATTCGAAGTATTTTGCTGAGTAAAAAATTGTGCAGTCTGCCTTTATGAGGCACATTTTCAAAAAGTCGCCCTCAAGCTATATGATGCAAATACTATTCCACTAGGTTGAAGTAGTTTGCTTCTACTGCTCCATTACTGAACAATGTTGCAATTTGGTGTTCAGTTCTGGGTCTCAGTGTTGAATTCATACCTCTATTCTTAATGCAGGAGTTTGATTTCCAGCGGACAAAGTAGGTCCTTCAGTGTCAACCAAGGGGTTGTATTGGATCCCTTTTGTGAGCTGGTTTTGGCTCACAAACCAGTTGTTCGACTATGGTCTTAATTTTACACACAATTCACTTTCTGAAATCTCTCTCCCTCTCCCTCACACACACGCCGCACAGAACAGACTTTCTCCATGTTATTCCCGTGAATAATTCTCTAATAATTCAGTTGCCAAGTGCACACAAGTAAAAACAAACAACATACAGCATGAAAAGGGTCTTTCTGCTCCCAGTTTCATTTGCACAAACGTGTGTTTATCATTTCAATGTAGGGTGATTCGAGAGTATTTCACTCTGTGGCAAGGAGACATTTTTTTTTACTTGATGATCCCATTTGATGCTATTTTAACAGGAACAAATGATAGGAAGTCTGTGGGGACTGGAGAAAAAAAAAGAAATCAAAGAATAAAAAGAAACCTGAGGAGAGAAAACTTAGAAAACAGACGCATACTGTACTTTTAGTTAAAAGCAGGGTGCATAGGAAAGAAGGGAGGCAGCCAGGGGCAGGGTGTCCAGGGGGAGGGGACGAGAGGAGGGCTTCCCAGAGGGTGGGGGGTTCAAATACAGCTGTGCCTCCTCACACTTTCGCGCAGGACGTCCCTGTGTCAGGGGTGAATAAATACCGTTATTCTTCCTCCTCCACCGCCTCTCTCCACGGGATTAACGCACAAAACACTCCGGCTGCAATTAAGGAACCCCGCCTGCTTATCTTTAATTTCACCCAATCACCCTTACTTATACAGCTCCAATCTGAGGTAACGGGACTTTTTCAAGCAGCGGCACGACTTGACCATTGAACAGTGACGCTATTTGTCCCCGGTATTAATTTATTATCGCGAGAGCCAGCAGGCCCACATCCCCGGGGCTGATCTTGACCACCACCACAGGGCTGGGAGTTATTAAACCCGGTCGGTCACCCGGCTCTTAAAACCTGGGAACACTTTGTATATCAGCGATGGAGTACTTCAAGTTTTGTTTGGTATTTTCATGCTGGATCAAGTTTGCAAACTCCGTCTACTCTGCTGATGCCCCTCAAGGTCCTGCGCCCATTCCCAAAGGTAAGTAAGCGAAACTTTCTTTTGTTTTTTTTTTCATTCTTCTCCTCTTACTGTCTGCGGACAAACTCTCACCTCCACACTAATAACACTATTATAAAACCCCGAACCACGTCCTGTTTCTTTTATTGCGTCTTCGTGTGTGATCGAGCTGCCGAGACGCTCACCACAAACTGTCAAGCCGGGTGCGCCAATGATGAATGACGCGTTTTTGGAGCAGTAATTTACGCGTCGTGTTTACTGTACGTGAGGAGCGCAGGTTGCGCGCCCGCGGCTTCCTGCGTCAAGAGCGACAAATGACGATGCGTGAAATAACAGCATTGCTGACTGGCACTAGAATAACAGTCTGCGGTTTCTCACAATCCGGCTTTTTTTTCTTTTTTTTTATTTGATGTTGTTTGGCTGCGCGCAGCATCAGCAGATGCCAGGCTGTAAAAGTTTCAGTAGCGAGAAGTAGCTCACCATGTGGAGGCGAGTCTTGTGAAGCTTTCACTTACTTTCCCTTGGTTAACAATGGCAATCTCGGGGGGATCAGGGTGGGGTTGCCCGCTCCATTGTGTATTTGTAAACTAAAACTGTATGGATCAGGCTACAAGGCTATTTGCAAGTGTCTTTCTGTGTGATCTAATGTTACGATGTGCTACTTTCTTGATCCTCTGGAAAAGTTACTCCTCTGCATTCATCCCATTTTGTCCTTCGTTTATCAAAAGCAAACTATACATAAGAGTGGTGGAGTTTAAAGGCCTTATTCTGTTCTCTTATCACATTTACACCCACAAACATTCATATATATTGATGCAGAACTTTTGTTTTAGTCACGTTTTGCCATAATTAATTGTTAATATACAAAAATAAATTAGAATAGGAAGACACCATATTATCACACATTGTGGGCAGTTGTAGAGGTTGGTAGTTGGAGCCTGCATCTCACCCTCTTCATATATTGAAGTGTTTTTGGGCAAGGCACAGAAGCCAAGATTGTCCCCAACAGAGGTTAAGCCCCTATGGTTGCCGTCACCATTGGTGTGTGAGTGTGGAAGGTGTGGATGTGACTAACAGGAGAAAACGCTTTAACCGCACAAATATATGTGAAGTCTATGTACATTGAATATCTCCACCGTTAAAAGACCAAAGACATGACATTGAGAATAAAACCTTGAAGAGAGCACAAGAGATCCATTTGATTTAAAAGCACACAATTATGTGATTGAGAGACACAGAGGAGCACTTGTAAAGCTGTCATAATTAAAGGTTCCCAAAATTCAGCCGAGCACACCCTGCTTAGTGGTTGAGACAACATATAACCCACTAAACATGCATAAGTTTACGCTCCCTAAAGCAAACCCTATGTGCTGCAATTTTATAGACTTGCTTGAGAATGCGTCTCCTATTAACATGTTGCTGACGTCAAATTGCTCCAAATTACCCTAAAATCATCTCAGAAGTCTTTCCACTGGCGCAGGACACCTTGTTAAACGTGCCGACAACGGGATAAGTAGATACATGTGTTTGTTTGTTTTTTCGTCTTATTGCTACTGCTGATGATGTCATGAAAACCGAGCCTTTTCTTATAAAAATAGACCTCTATAAATCAGATCGTTTTCCGAGAGTCGGCGGCACTGGGAGCGTTCATGGCAGTTGTCTTCACTCTCTACGGACTTTGTTTTGTCATTTGGTCCAGACCAAGTGGGTGTCTTCCACACAGTTGCCACATTTTGTTTTATAAGGTTTATCAGTGTTTGCTTGTGAAGACCTTTCAACACCTTGGAATTAACACCAAGACGCTGTGACACAACTTGCATTGATATTGTCTAAAATATAACCCAGATAGAAATCGCCATTAATTTATATTTAATTCGGGCTTCGTGATGACACTACAGAATGAGTGCTTTGTTTGTTCGAGGTGCCCTCATTTTACCCCGGATATACATCAGGATTTAATGAGTTTTTATACAGTGAAAGTGGGATAGCACACTTTTATAGGGTGCCACACTGTGGGTATAGCTTAAAGAACAGTAATAAAATATTCAGGCAACAATAGTGACATTTAAGCTTTAAATGGCTCTTTTGGTCTATGAAATGTCTCCATAAAGTCTTCCTCTAACTAAATATGTTTTGATGCAGTAAATAAGAAACCGGTAATTGTCTCTGCTGTACAACTCCAGGAGGAGTCGACTGTATTACGCTTTACTACTTTTCTGTAGCACAGGCCAACTTGACAAACCCAAAATGTCACTCTCATGCCACGAGGCAATTAAACACAACAGGCCAAAGTTTATTAGTGCACAGCAGAAGGTCTTCTCCTTTTATTGTAACTTTATTCGAGTTGTACGCACTATTTCATTTCAGTAAACAAATATCAGGAATAAAACATTCCTATCCTGCAGCTCACAGCCAATTCTGAGTTCGACATTGTAATAGCAGACCTTCACAATCACACGTTTATGAAAGTTGATAATGGTGATAGAGCGAAGGTTGATGAGTGGGTTTATTCGCAAGGCCTTCTTAGTGACAGAGCACTCATCATCATTTCCAGAGAAAGTAGGAGGGATACTTATTCAAGAGAACATAGTGATCGTTAGGACTATTCATGGAGGATTTGCTGGCTGGACAATGTCCCAGATATGTTTCTTTGGAATGAGATGAAATATAATCATCCTACAGGTCAAATGGAACAAAAACAACAGGTTATGAGAAAGATTCTTATGATCGGATATGGTCAAAGTGTTTTTGTTGGGAGTGAAACAGTATCAGATTTCAGAAAAAGTTTTTCAAATCCCGAAGAGTATTTGTAACTATTCAAGGTTTTGAGTACATTTCCTGAGAACAAGATAAACAGTCATCAACCTTTCGGTCAAAAAAAAACAAAGTGTTAATGCTTTTAGAGTGTATGCATGTGAAGTACAAAGGCCAAATGAATGGCCGTACTATTTTTTTTTAAAGCAGCTCAGACTCCCTTCATATTCTGACACTTCTCCCCCAACTCTTCTCTGAAAGCACAATTGCAGTGGTTGTAGCCGAGATGCGGGCAGCGTGGTTCAGCTGTTAAAAGGGCCAGAGGCAGGAATGCAGTCCTCTCCCTGTTCCTCACCAGAGTGCACCTGGCCGGTCACCGTGAACAGGGCGGCTGTTGGCTTGTCAGGTTTGGAAAGTTACAAAAATTGGGCTGCGCAGACCCCCACTGTCCAGCCGTCTGAAAGGAGCCCTTTCACTTATTCCTGACCGGCTGTGTGAACTCCTCGCAGAGTTTTGGCTTTGACATGCAGGTCTTGTGTTGTGAGAGGGTGCATGCCTCTCTTTATTTCATCCAACTCAAGGAGGAAGCGTTTGCTGAATCGCATAATAAGCTGCTTTTGGAGTTAATTTATGTGATTATTTTCAGTTGGCAGTATGATCCCATCAAGGAAAATCAGTCAGTTATTAAAGCCAGTCATGCATTTTATTGAAAACAGTTTTGTCTCCACAGTGTCCATAACCCAACTTCTGGGTGAGATGTGAATCATTTCCACGAAGAAGCCATTAGAAATTATAAAACTGCATGTGATTTAACATGGATTCACTTTTTCTTTTTTTTATATGAGCAACATTTTACAGAGGGATGCTGGGAATTTACATCACTAAAACTTTGATTTACAGATACACAAACATTTTTTGTCTGTTGATGTTTGTGCAAGGCCACGATAAACGTCACCGCCTAGGATCTGGAGGGTCGATTGGCTGCCCCATGCACAGGCGTTTCTAGATTAGACCTTTCCCAAACATCACTGACGTGTCAACAAACAGAGTTTTATAGAGAAGAAAAGGAAACCCCACCTAAGGTTGCCCATGACCATGCTGTATAATAGTGCTTTCCACTGCCGGTAATTCCAGACTAACACACTAACAAACCCTCTTGGCAGGATAAAGCTGCAATCATGCCTTAAAGCGTTGTCACTTTATCATCACAAGATGGTTCTTTGCTTCTTTTCCAGCCAATATGTGTTGTGTTGTTTACATGTCAACTATTTATTTTCCCTTCTCTCATCACTGTTCCTGGGGTGTTTTTTTTTTTTTTATTTCTTTTCTAATTATGAAGCAGGATATTGAGATCTACGGTGCGATATCCTCTTCTTGACAAGTACCAAAAGCAGATGACATTTCAGTAATGCTGTCAGGACATTCTTTGTAGGGACATGTTTTCCATTATGTGACCTAATGAGTTTAAATGGTGTCTGTCTGAACATGGGATTTGTGCAGCTGTTGATCTGTTCCAGGGTCTATGTTGGCGAGATGTTGTATTGATACAGCTGAACAGATTGTACTTTTCAAAAAGTATCAAGCTTATAAATCTGCCTTTAATCAGTAATTGGCATATGTAAACATAATGAAGACGTTACGGCTCGGAAAGAGAAACACCTACAGGATGGAAGATCATCACACTTAAAAGTTAACACCGGGCAGTTTTTAACTCCATAATTGTTTATGTAACTGATCAAAAAAAGCAATTTGGATAGCACAAATTCAGAAATACAGCTTTTGTTCTGTTTGTACTGAGCACAACATGCGGAGGCCTCTGGGAGAAGCTCAAAGCTTCACGTTACAGGTAGAAAAGCAGGAGTCGTTTCGAGTTTAACAGCATGTGGTCGTTTATTGAGATGCCAGGCTTTTGTCCTAGTTGTATAAAGCATTACCAAAATGTAATAGCTAATATCGTAAAGTTGTGTTCTGCTATCTCCTCGCAGTAATTCATTGTAAAAATAGATAGGAGTAGAAGTTAGGTCAATTTATAGATATAAATGATTAACTTCTCTGTGAATTATGTGTAATTGAACTGTGTGTTTCTCTCAGCAATTAAAGATTTAAAGCTCCAAAGTAGAAACTAGACTGTGGGGAAATGACTGTCTTGATTGTAAGAGCTGCACGACAAGAGCTAAATGAGAGATTATTGCATTCTATACTCTAGCTGTTCTCAGTAGGCTGAAATAATTGAGCTATATTCTTCATTCACAATGACGTGTGACGAGATTTAAGGATTCGTTTCCCGTCTGGTGACATCGCGCCACATCCCAAGGCTGGAGTGCCTGTGGTTTGACATGTGTAATTGAAAACACAGCCGTTCTGTGTGTTTGCCGTACATGGCTGTATTATGGAAGTAGTGTGTTTTATCAATTAAGGTGACTCTGAAACATCGCAAGCTTATTTTAGCTGCAGCAAAGGTTCCGAGACTGTGAGCAATCAAGTTTTCTTAGTCCCTTGTGTAATCACCCCTTGAATACAGTTTCTGAGGCTAATCACTTACACATGGAGTTGTCACCTAGATAGCTCCTAAGGTATTTGGGACTTTGGTTTAGAACGAACGTCTGTGTGTCTCGGGGCTTCGGACTTTCAGATTTCACAGAAACCTGTGGTCACATTAAAATTCAAATGCTTTCTAAAGCTGGGAAACCTTCTGAAAGTGACTGTAGGTTCAGTAGTATGCTTCTATGTTTAGTTGAAAGCAGAGAGATGAAGGGATGGCAGAGATACATAAATGTGAAATGCACATTTATTCTCATGCTGTATAAATTACACCGTCTAACGATATGTTGAGAAGATGTTTTGTCCTATTTTGGAGTTGGATATATGTGTCTGTTGCCAGAATGGTCTCTGGAATATTTTACTCATCATAATAGCATCAGCGACCCCTACCCCCAACAACAGCTTTCCAAGAGCAAATTTGGTGGAGCAACTATTTGGAATCATTTCTTTAACGTTAGGAAACCAGCAAATGCCACTTCATTACCCAGCAGTCAAGAAATGAGAAAATAAGCTTTGGTTTGCGATCTAATTTAACGTTCTCTTCTTGTTTCCACATTTTTAACTCAGCCAAGTACATTGAGAGAACCTTCCATGACAGAATGTGTACCATAATCCTTATATTTTAATAATGTGAAAGCATTAAGTGACCACGTGTTATTTCTGATGGTGAATTAATCATTTACCTCTTCCCATTTGTAACCACATATCCTAACAGCAGAACTACTTGAATGTAATTATTAACATTTATAGAGGAAACAATAAAAAAAAAATTGTAAAGTGTAAGAAGTGCCAGTTCGAGCAACCTCCTCAGCACAAAGGAGCAACCCGCCTTCTTACTTTTACCCTCCAAAAACATCGACCTGAATGACACTGAGGAATGTCATGTCGGTGATGGGAGGCAGAGATAAGCTCCTGAGTGTCTTTTTGACTCTTCTCCCTCCCCTTTGCTAAGTTGATAATTAGGCCATTTTGCCTTCCTAATTCTCTCTCCCGAATTTCGACTACAGACTTGGGTACCACATACCCCGCGGTGCTAGACTATTGGTGTTTTTTTTGTTTTTTTTCCAGCATGTCTTGTTAAGACCACGGAAACTTGGCAGAAAACCTGCTTCAGCCACCCCTGCATTGCTCAGCAACACAATGTGGGCTTTTCATTCAAATGTATTTTGCTGTAATTTAGCTCTGTCCATATTTAGCTCTTTCTGCATTATTACAGTTTAAAGGCAACTCCCAGCAGGCTTTAATGGTTTTGTGTGTGAATTTGAGTAAACAAGGAAGAGTAGTAGCTGCTAAATTACTGTTTTGGCACTGTCATCTCATCCATGAAAAATAAAAGCCTAGTGTATATTAAACTGAATCTCTAGCCTATATTTACCCCCAAATTGTTGTTTCCTTTCATTATTTCAGATGACAGGAAATAATCAAAAGCTTTTCTTTTTTTTTCAGGCCGGTGACGTGTCAATCATGTGTGTTTGAAATAAAGGACTTTAATTTGAAGTTATTGCAGGAAGTTGCACCATTGAATGATTTAGATAATCATCCTTTGTTTCAATTTACCAGACTGATGGGACTGTTACAGTTAAGCTTGAATGGCCAAAAGAAATGCAATATATACCGGTAGTCATTAAATGAATGTTAACATAAGAATAAATGGAGATATAAGAAAGTCCTTTTCATCTTTCAGCCTTTTATTCCTTGCTGAAAGTGAAGTCAAGCTGAGTCAAAGTATTTTAGATTATTAACTAAATGACCCGCACTTTTTCTCAACCTACAATTTTGGAGTGCCTTCAGGCAAAAAGTCTTTATTTACTCAGATGACCAGAATAGATTTGGGGTTTTGTGCACTCGCCAGGATTGTCTCGTTGGAGAGTATGCTGTTATCCTTATGCTCAAGGCCGGGGCATTTTCCCATGATACTTCTTTCCTTTCTGCAAGAAATGCTTACTTAAGCTTAGCCCCTGCCTATGAGTCAGAACATTCGCTCACTGAAGTGTGAAAGTTTACCTAGACGGCCGAGCCCCATGTGGTACAGTGGAAGAGTGTGAAGGAAGACTACTTGGCGTCAATGCCTTTCTTGGAGGGGTTTCAGCCCCGCTGTAAGGACTACATTCCTCTCTGCCTGTGGGCTCTTCATACAGCAATGACAAGGGAAGCTGCTGTGTTTACCTTCACCAGACACTCATCCTCGAAAATCACAGCATTATAAAACCTCCCTTCTTGAGTTATGCCATATATACCTCATGATCATGGTGTTCAATAAAATCAGTTATTTCACGCATCCATTTAAAGTTCATTGTAAACTATGTCCTTAGAAAGTTTTGTGTTCTTTTTCTAACAATAAGCAAAACATTGTGTCCTCTATGAAGACCATAGCTCCTTCGTGGGATCTTACTTTTACCAAGTATCCCATCAAATACAAAGCCAAGACATTAGAACTTCAGAATGCAAGGTCTGAGTGTTGCACACACGAGAAATGCTGATGTTGCTGATGTATGATTGATCGGCTGTAAGTAATTAGAAAAGAAGCGAAAATACTCTCATATAGATTACATAAGTCACTGACTTATTCGCTTAAGCTATAGAAATTGTTAAGTTTTCATGAGGAATATTATTTTATTCATCTTGATTGAAGGTAAGCCAGTATGCCATAGGCAGTGTATTTTGAAAGAGGAGCCTACACTTCATTATGTATGACTTCACAGAGATACGTATGCTTGTGGGAAAAGGGGAATATACTGATGTGTGGAAGAAATACTGACATGCCAAGTTTTACCAAACACTTGACGTGATGCCATTTTTAAATACACATTTGGCCATCTATTGGTCTTCTACACTAACTTTATCCAGCAAAAGGTGAACATGGAAAAGGCACAGCACTAAAACAGAGAGGTAGACATCACACACACACACACACTCACTTCTACAGACAATTTATGGTGCAATTAAGAAAACTTTTCGATTGTACAAGAGTACCTAGACAACGCTCTCACATCAGAAGAATGTGCAAATTCATTCAGAGATTGCATTGTAGATTAGAACCATCAACCGCAGAGCTGTGAGGCAAGAAAGTAATTACTTCCAATCATTCTTCTTCCATCGTGTGGCCTGTCTCTACATGTTAGCCGTTCTTTACGTTGCATTGCCTCGCAGGCTCCTTTCCGATTAAAGTCAACTCGAAAGACTGTGTGGGACACGAGCGTCGAGCAAAGGAGGAAGACTCACATGACTGCCTTGCAATTATTGTGCCTGGCTCAGGACCAGAAAAATATGTAATATGCATGACTTTTCTGGTAATATCGTAAATCCTCAGATGTAAAAAGTCTCAGACAAAAGTAATTTCAGGTTGTTCACTTTATAAGGAATCCATATATATTTCAACAATAAGTGGCTGCAGATTATCCCTTTATGCCGAGAGTCATCCTTCTCCATATTCTGAAGTAATACAGCACATTTAGCCGCATGAGCACTGTGGGTGAAATTAGTTTCAAAAACTGGTACTTTGAAATGTTATAAAGAGTAGATGAAGAGTTTTGGGCTAGGCATTGAAAGAACAGATCATAATTCTTCCCTTTGGTACAGTGTGTTGTATTTGGAGACGGCATCAGGATATACAACCAAGGTTTCCACTCACAGTTCGCATGAAGCAACTGTAAATCTGGAGAAATTTATTTTCCGACAGTGATTGTATATGGAAAAAAAAATGTATAATGCATCAGTGCTTCGGTATTAATTGTAATGTTGGAAATAACGCTGTTAAATGGCATCTCTTTTAAATCAAATGTGCTTTGCATCCCCAGGCTGCACTTAACTGTGAGTGAGCTTGTTTGGATGCACTCATGTGGCATGCTGTTTATGACAAGCGTAAAGTGTTCGCTTCTATAAGGTCAGCGCAAATGTTAAATGTTGTTTGTTTGTCGTTATATTTCTTCCTGACATAATGTCCAGAGCTCCCGACATGTGGCTCTCTGCAAGCCCTGTCAACGAATTCACATTTTTATGTAGACAGCGAAGTGAATCGACTACGATGGAAAGGGAAATGATAAACATGTGTTTTGGCTACACTCTGAAAATCTCCATGGCAGTTTTCAAAGTTTCACAAACAGTACCTGCAAGCAGAACAAACTGCTTAGGAAAACTCCTCCACCACCACCTGTCTTGTGGTAAAGCTATTTATTACCATTGATCTTTTTTTCTTTTATTTCACATATATTCAGGGTTTTCAAGAGAGACTTGCTAAATGTGTGTAGCTTCATCCCCATGCTTAAACAATATAAGTGCCATTAAACAAACAATAGTTTCATTTCACACATTGTGATTTTTTTCCTGAAGCTTTGGTTTCCATGCCCTCCATTTCAACTTTGCCTTTGTAATAATTCTGATGTAGGGTAATAGCAAACAAGCAAACCTCTCATGTAACTATTAAAATCACCTGTTTTATAGAGCAGTAAGGAAAATGTGTTTGCCAGATGAGGGAAACATCATCCCCTGGCGGTAATGTGATCCAACATCTTCTGCCTGTAAACCAAGAACAAGGCCGGCGGGCACCTGTGGCCATGAAAAAAAAAAAAAAAAAAAGTGTCCTTCCCTCCGTGAAGTTTTTAATGTGAGACTTTTATTCATCTGAATATGCCTACTTTTTTTCCTGTGTCATTCAGTACTGTTCAAAGCCAGACGGGGAACTATTTCCAACCTGTGGCAGAAACTTTGTGTCAGACAAGTGCTGGAAAGGCTATTAGCGTGATGACAGGGTCACAGGCTAGACAAAGATGAGAGAATGGGTAAGTCACACTGACAGGAAAGAAATGGAGGATCCTGACTGATATTGCTTTAAGGTAGTAACCAGGCTTTGGTATATCCTCAGGCTTTGTTTAGTTCACTCAATCAGACTCGAAATAGGACTCAAATACATCACAAGCTGGAGAAATCATCGAGCTTATGTTCAGCCACAAAATTTCTGGAGTGCTGTATGAATTCTGATTCAAGTGGTCTTTACTTTTTCAGTCTCGCTGTTTTCCTCCCCCGGCAGCCATTATTGGTTTTATGTGGCTTACGAGCCAGGGGGAGGGTTATACCACATGGAAATGTAATGTATTCTTCTTTTAAACTCCCTTTTTTTTTAAAACGGTTGACTTTTTAATGTGGATATTGAGGTTTTCTATGCAAGTCAACAAAACATATTAGATCAAATAAAAGTCCAGCTGATTGCAAAATGCCGATGCCCCAAATAATGCTATGCCTTTGAGTCTGTTATAGGCTGGGGTGCACTTTTGAATAGGGTCTTCTCAAAGCCTTTATATAACTCTGATATGTGCTCTTCCAGACTCTCAATTCCTGCCAATGTCCAATAAATAATTTACAAGGTTTTAGTGAAACACAGTGTGATATATTAAACAGAGAGCAGATTGGCTCTCCAAACATGAAAAGCAGGCTCGGCGTTAAAAGCTGTCCAATAAAACCATATTAAAAGTGTCAATAACTTTTTGTTAGCTTTTCTGCGTAGTAGCACAGAGCAACATTTTGCAGTTTAAAGCCGCGACTAGGGATGAATCGGCGCTCGCCCTTCATGCAGTGTCTGATGGGTAAGAACTGGATAAGCAGCAGGCTTCCTTCCTCGGCTCACAATAACAGACGGAACGGCTCTCATTAAAGCCGCCGGCAGCGGGTTTTAGAAAGACACAGCAAAACAAGTGAAAACTAGCTGAGCAATTTTAAACTTCCTCTTTCAAGTTTCATACGAGACGATGGTGTAAATTTGTATTTGGTTAACCCTTCCTCAAAACCTCAGATTTCAGCACTCATGGTCACTGGAAATGTCCTCGAGGTTTGTGGCAGTTCGTCAATACCACAAAGTAAGAAAAGATCGAGTCTGTCTTTGAAATCTTGCTTCTGCTTTTGCATCACAGTTAAACCTACAGCAGTCGTTCCTAAGTTCAGACGATGCTTTAGCCTGCTAACCCAGACAGCTACCAGCGTGTTTATATAGGTTTGAGGTTTACAACATGGTTCATCGAAAAGGAGAATCTCAAAACTTATATTTAAGCTTTGAAAAACATTGACATTTCTGTGGACAAACCTTTGAATGAAGCCAACATTTTTGCACCTTAAAACGTCTCAGTTTTCATGTGCGAGGGTATATCCCCACATCCCTATAATTAGACAAAAAATACACAATGACTTAAGTTGGGGAAAAAAAATTCAACTCTCCTTATTTTATTCCTTTTTTTTTTTTCAGAGAAACTGCTCGTGTTAACTGTAGCAACCGAGAAAACAGATGGCTTCCTCCGCTTCATGCAGTCTGCAGACTATTTCAACTACACTGTGAAGGTAAGACCCTCCTCCACTGCAAATCTACAAATCTGCAGTTCATTTCAGCTGATGAGATTGCACACACAAACACACACACACACACACACACACAAACACACACACAGCAGTGAAACACTTTAAACACACACCTCCCAGGATTGATGAGGCCTGTTAAAGGAAACAATGAAGTGCAGCAAGCTGCAAAAACATCCATCTTCGAGGGATACTCCTCTGTGCGGGCCCAGAAATCCCCTCTGTGGTTCAACCAAGTAGTACTTTCTTTTCTAAAGCTCAGTTTATTCTCAGTCCATGTGTGTGTGTGCTCCTGTGCTTCTCTGTGTAATCCCACAGCAGGAGATTGTGTTTTGCATTCTCAACACAGACATTGGAAAACCACTTTCTTTTTACTCCCCTTCCTCAAGAAGATTCTTGTATTTAACTTCTGTCAAGGACGCTTATTGTTGTCAAATGCCTGTTCCTCTGTTTGTGTATATTGTTACTCCATATTCAATGCGCTTCCGTCGTCATGCGGATGTCTCTAAAAGTTGATTGTCGTAAACAAAGAAAGAAAAAAAAAGGAATCTGCACTTTGAATGCAACTGAAGCGTCACTGCAGAGCCGCAGGTGACTTCGTCCATGTGGATAATAACTTTTCCGTCAATTCTAGGGCTCACACAGTTGTTTACATCTTTCTTCACAGATGGGTCTTACTTTCATCCACAGTCGCATTTCCAATTCGTGAGATGGTGTGACAATTGAAAATCCGATGGACAGTATTTGCACAAAGGAGATGATTTAAGAAAGAAAAAGTACATTGTATTCTAAAACTACTCAGATTTTGCTCACATCATTGGACTGAACCACCTCGCTGTGCCTTCTTTAATGAAACTCTGGCACATTTAAAGACAGTTTATATTCACTCCTTTGGTAGGAGTTTGAAAGGTTTGCATGATAAATGAATGAAGGACTTGTGAGGTTGGATTTTTGTTTTGCCGTTGCTATAAGGTGGCCTTCTGGATATTTTTGGAGTGGTCCTGGTTTGTGGACTTTACAGTCTCTCCAACATGTGCTCTGCCTCAGGTGTTGGGGATGGGAGAGGCCTGGAAAGGTGGAGATGTGGGACGCTCTATTGGTGGAGGCCAAAAAGTCAAACTACTGAAGGAGGCCATGGAGGCGCTGGCTGACCAGGAGGATCTTGTTATTCTCACAGTGGATAGGTACGTGGACACCCACAAGATTTATATGCCATTTCTATACTACCAGCATACTACACCTTTTCTTTTTCTCTCAGTATGACAAATGAATGAATCCCTTGTATCATTGTGAATTCCCAAGAGACACTGTGGTTTGAAATACAAATAAGTATCATGAAGAACAGAAGATCATATTTTTATTTTGATATTTGATCCATCAGTCTTTTCTTTTAAATTCTTGGCAGATTTATATTTTTGTTACTTTTCCCCAAGACGTTCAGCTTTTACCTAAACATCGCTTCGATTAAGCTTTGATCCCATTCAGCTTCAATTTCCACATTGAGAGCAGGATGCAAAAACACCTTTAATTGTAGTGCAAAGCCATGAATTAGAAATTCGGACTAATTTTCACAATCACACTGTAATGATTGCTTTGAAAGAAATATCTCCTGAGTGAGAGGTGTTTCTGCATATTTATGTAGAGCTAAAACACCCTCTGTTCATTCATGCAAAGGCATTATTACAGAGCATCGCCAAATGTATGAGTGGAGTAATTCTCACATGCAGGTAGGTGAATTATGAGTTTTGAAGCCCAATGGAAACTTTCAAAGAGGTAATGTGAGTGGTTGAGAATAATAAGAGCTTTGAGAGCCATATTCCCCTAAATAGAACTGAAGATGATGATACGTACTGTACCATGTCATATGAATAATGTAGCCATAATTGCTATGTAAAGCTGACACACCCCTGAAGCAGGTAATTGGAATGTAATTTTTTTCTCCTTTCAGAGGAAATGATTGTGTCCAATAAACTGCCTTGGCACTTTATACGATTGCAAGTCAGTGAAATGGATTTTAACATCCATAAACCCGCAGGACCACCTTGAGTGTTTTGACTGCTTCTGATACAGTTATAGCCATACAATTGATCTAATCATGAATTGAAGTATTAAACTGAAAAAAAAAAATCGCTGTGTTGCTGCTTCAATCTGCTAAGGATGAAAAATAATAATTTCTATGCAATTCAAAAGCTTTGCAGACCCAAAATGGCATTCACAGCCAGAGCATTAGCAGCGAGTTAGCTATGCATCTGTGCACATTTGGCAGAAACCAGTCACCTATAGTTGCCACGTTTGAGCTTCTCAATGGGAAATATGACTTGTCAGATAGGTTTTCTCATTCCTAAACGCCACACCCTTGTGATGCGAGAATGAAATTAAAGAGAAGGTGGGCTTCCACTTCTAAGAGACAGAAGAATGACAGGTTTTCTCTCAGTGCCTCACGTCACTTTTAGATGATCCTGTTTGGTGGGTGTGACTTGGGTGAGAGCCATACCGTTAGCCGTGAAATCTCTTCGGTGCACTGAAACGCAGTATAAAAATACTACATTACACTATGCATTACATTGTGTATAATCATATGTCATACATACTTGTAACTTACATTTGACTGGCTGCACTGATGCTTGTGGTGGATACTGTCATCTAAATCAAAGCCAAAAAAAAAGTTTTGGCAATTACACAGCAACATATCTAAACAGCTATAAAAACTATCAAGAGGAAAATAAGTATTGAGATGAAAATGAAGGCTGAACATACTGTTTGAATTAAAAATCCAGTGATCTTTATTAATTTACTTATGAACAAAATTCCACTATAGAAACATTATTACATGCTACTGTATACTTTTACAGTTGCAATCTGTTAGGTAGGTATGTTGGCAAAAAACAAACAAATACTCATGTGGTAATTCTTCTTCTCTATAGTTTATTAGAAAAAAAAATGCTACCAGGTAGCCATGTTGTAAATACGCACTATGAATTGAACTGAATTGATTGAATAGGAAGAAGATAAACTGCACTGGTTTAATTCCAGCCAGTGGTGACTTTTAGCAGCTTATCTGTTGTTGCAGAGAAGAATCAGTTTGGTAGAAGTAAATACAAGTTTCTAATGTGTTTTGTTTTTATCCCTTTTACTGAACCACAGGAAAGTCAGGATGAGGACCTTTTAAGTTTTTTACTATGTGTTGATGCCATAACCAAGCTTTTCAGTTTTTATAAGCTTCAAATTATATATATCCTTCAAATGATTTATTGGGAAGAGGGGGGCCTTCAATGGTTTCTCCCTGAAAGGGGGGGTCTCGACCTTACAGCCGTCACACCCTGTTTCAAGTTGGTTTGGATTTTTTTGGTGTGTGCTGCAGGCAAAACCAACCATTTGCAATAGAACACGCCCTCAGTGACTGAACTGAGGATATGGATCTCCTCGAGGTCCTTCAAATAAATGGGTTACAAGTACAGAGACGTAGATCTGGACATATATTTATGTTTAGGTTTTGACACTCACATTGCATAGTCACACCATAGATTTTAGGCTTTTAGTATTTTTATCTCATGACGGTAACAATCAAACATCTTTGCTGGGACGAGAGAGGGATATCTATGAACAAAATGTAAAACAGATCAATCAGTCCTCATGTTGCGCTTACATTTATTTTCACATAGCAAACCTTCTAAACATCGTCATGAATGTCTTGGCGAGAGCGAGACATTGTATATGAGAGAAGTGACTATGTTGAATGAGATAACCAAGTACTGAGACTACTTGTATGAACAAGTGTCTGCCAGATGTGGACTGAACATACAGGCTTCCTCACTAACAATACACCCTATTTCCTTTTCTGGTACACTGCACAGACAGACCAACGAAATTAGCCCTCTCCTGTCTGAATGACTTTATGGAAATAGCGTCACCATAATGAGTCAGCTTTTGCTGTCATAGCTTGTCATGGTCACATAAAAATACCAAAAAACACCAGTAATATTATAAATGACCACATTCTAAAATATATATCCTTTTCACTAAAGCCACCATAGGGGAAGCAAATCGTCATCATGTCTTAATAAAGCTGCTTAATGTTTGGCCCAATTTCTGTTAGAAAGAAAACCAGCCCTCCTGGACTTTCTGTGCTTTGCTGTTTGTCAAAGCAGAGCTCTTCAGAAAACACCTTCTCACATAATCCCACAAGGCTTGCACATACAAACGATCACCCATCAGGAATGTCCCAGTGTTTACATATAGATTCATTTCCATATCAGGCATGTAGAAGCAGAGGTTGTGAGTCAGCTGTAAGACAAACCATGCATGATTGAAAAAAAAAAAAAAGATAATCTGATGCATTTTATTCTCATTCTGCCCTTTTAGCTTTGATCTCATCTTTGCTGGAGGACCAGAGGAGATTCTCAGGAAGTTTCAACAAGTCAATCACAAAGTGCTTTTTGCAGCAGAGGGACTTATATGGCCGGACAAGAGACTAGCTGACAAGTACCCTTCAGTGCGCAGCGGCAAGCGCTACCTCAACTCTGGAGGTGAGACCCAGAACTTCACAGTATGTTTGGTAATTCCTCACAACTAGATGTATAAACCAGAGGTTGTGCCAGATTTTTGTCACCTGTCAAAAATGTTATAATGGAAAAAAAAAAAGTATGTTATAAGTGCAAGAACAACATCATAATATCGGATGGATAAGTGTAATGTTGTCATTGTGGGGAATAATATGGAACATTAATTTGACACAGCAGACAATTTGATCACACTGTAAAGTGAAAAGCTTCATAAGATTAATCATCACATTATTATTTTGATGATATATTGCCATACTTTAATGGACAGAACAGCGTTGGAGTCTGGCTTTTGGGCTTTCCTGTGTGGAGTTTGCATGTTCCCCCTCGGTTTCCTCTCACAATCTAAATACATACTGTATGTTGTATGGTAAATGGTCACTATGTTGCCCATAGGTGTGATTGTAAGTATGTTTCTCTGTGTTTATCTTGTCTTTACTCTATATTTTCTGGACTACAAGTCACATTTGTCAAAAAATGTGTCATAGAGAAGAAGAAAAAAATATATATAAGATGCACTGGTGTATAAAACACCTTCATTTTGCTATGCCAGACCATTGCACCATTTCACTAGTCCCTCATAGGTTGCTCAGGAAATCTGAACTCTTTCCCCTGCTGTATTTTCATTTTCTACTGCATATATTCAAATTTGTGGATTACATATTGCTATAATGCATTGAGAATCACATTGAGCTGACAAACACATTAAACTAAAAAAGAAAAGATCACATAAAACATGAAATCATGTTATAACTTGATACAAAGTTACGGCTTTGAAACAATTCTTCATTTTAGCTCTGTGATGTAATTATGTCCAAATGTTAAAATGTACTTGGGCAAGATATTGAACCCCAAGTTGTCTCCATGTAGATGGTGTTGATCATATTGTATATTTAAGAAATTTTGATGCTCAGGTGGAGTAGTGCTTGAGTTGCAAATTCTTTCGAACCCACCCCGACTCAGATAAGCACTCAGAAGGTCAAACATTCCACCATCAACTGCTGACGGCTGAAGACTTGCAGACTTTGTTTGAATTCAGCCGTCTGAGTTGCACCAGGCCCCTGTCTTAATAAGGAAAAGTGTGGCAAAGAAGCTTTGAGGAAGGGCGGCGGACTGGTGTTAGTTTTAAAATCCAAAACCACTGGTTCTTCACTATTATCACTTGCTATAAAATGAGGAAGTATATTTTCCCTGTAAGCTGGCCCTGTGAGGTATTTCCTGTGCACAGGGTTCAGGAGGTGGAAGAAAAGAAACCCGTTCTCATTTCCTTTTTTCTTTTTTTTTTTATAATCTTACTCTGACAGACATCCATGTTCCATGTGAGTGTAACAACTTAAAGGTGTTGTTTAACAAAAGGAATAAGCTCAGAATGCCTGCATATATTTAGTAGGAAGAAAGTAGTTTGCTCCCATACAGCACATAATTCAAATGACATGGCCAGCTGCATCCTGTCATTTCTACAAGACACTGAATTACTGACTTCTCTCTTTGTGGTCATCAGCCTGGTCTGACCTCCCATATTGGAGCCAAGCTGTCTCAGACTGATCAGAGACTGTTTTTAGCCTTCATTGTCATCTACATGACATGTGGATTTGTCCCAGGGTCTGTGAATGTGCCACAGTTTGTATAAAATTGCAGGCTGTGTTTGTATTCCAAAAGCTACCGCCCAAGTGACCAGTGGGAATTTTTCATAGCATCTGGACACACACACACACTACTGAGTCACAGAGAGCACACTGTCTTAAAGATTAGATCAAGATAGCAGGGTGGCGTTTGTGTTTGGCTGCATGTGTTTATGTAAGTGGAGTAACAGGAAGGTCACCCGGTAACCACACTAATAATGGTGTGTCCATGCACACAGGTCATAAAA
>OMNM01027232.1:1420-28854 GCA_900302745.1 Parablennius parvicornis | reverse complement strand
AAATTTTTTTTTTTTTTTTTTTTTTTTTTGTATTCCCTGCCACATTCAGTGAGTTATTTTCAGGCAACTTGCAGGCTTGGCCATTCACATGTTTTGAACCACCACAGCTCTTACCCATGTGGCTGCACAGCTTTTATAACCTGACCTGAAATTTCTTGTATTACCCCCCTTTTTTTTGGCAGATGAAGTGCTTCTCAAGTTTGGAACAGGCCGAGTAAGAGTCAGAAACACCATGTACGATTCTCTGCCAGTGGTTGTTCATGGCAACGGAAACACTAAAGTGAGTAATAAATTATGCAAAATAAATGTACTCTACTTCTGCTATAGCACAGCACAGATACTTTAAAGGGAATTATCCTCACCTTGGGCTTCAGCTTGGGATTTAATTATTGAACTTCCCCAACGTATTGCCAGCTGTTAGCACATGTCTTCGTTTTTTTAATTTTTCATGAAGGAATACATTAAAATGCATTCATTCCCACATAGTCTTGTCAGGCGATGCTTGCCAGTTACCCTAGCCATTAGTAGCAGACTATTATTCAGGAACAGATCTGGCCAAAGCAAGACTGTAATTATACTGTTCATTTGCTCCCCATTTGCAATTTATCCCTGTACCTCAGTGCCAATGACTCAGTAAGCTGAAAAGCAGGATGTCCCCATGATACTACTATCACTCCATAGAGCGGTTCTCTCAGTCTTTTCCTTCCCCTAATTTTGCACAAATTCCTTCGCACCGCCAGTTGCATGTGTCTGGTCTTCCTTGATATTGGACCAAGCCCACCAAACTATTGAGTCATTTGTCCCACAGGCCTCAACAGCTGGCAGAGAAGCTATAAATGCAAGATCACAAAACCCATGTCTGAGCGGAGATTTCTTCTCAGTGAATTGGCCTCATTTGGCCGTTAGTCCATTACTATTTTCTAGATTTCATGCCAGGTTCTGTGTAGTGATAAGTACATGATCACAGGGTAAACACATCCTTTTACTGAATAGTAAACAAAAGCAACCAGGAAATGATATGTTCCTGCAAAATGTGGAACTGAAATAGACAAGCAATATTTAGCAATGCAGGTTGAGATAACAAGATGTCGACACTAAAAGGAGGACTGAGTTACAAGAAAGACTGATTGCAATGAGTCGCCAAAGCCCAGTTGGGGAGACATTTATAAATCTTTTGGTCTTAACATTCATGCAGTTAATATGAACATCAGCTATGCTATTTCCAGGGAAGGCTGTCCCGACTAAAATATATTTTGAATGACCCCTGCTGAAACGTAAAATAGAGTAATTGACTTGGCCCTGAATACTTTCCTTTGCAGATGTATCTGAATTACTTGGGCAACTATGTTCCCAATGCTTGGAACTACGAAAATGGCTGCAGCCACTGTGATGTTGAAGTTGTAGACTTGTCTCTGCTCAAGGTAAGAGGCTTCAATGAAAAAAAATTTTTTTTTCCTCTGTTTGCTGTCTATTCTGAAATTGCTGCTGCCGAAAGTTTGTTTTAGCCTTTTTTCCTGTGGACTCAGGAAAAGATTTAAAAACAATAAATAACAGGCTGGTATTTCCAGCATGACCCATCCGCCTATAAGAGACTGTCTAGACAGACGGAATCAACCTGAACTCGCCTCATTTCAACAGATAAGCAAGACCGTCGTCACTCTCCTTCCAACAATAATAGATGCCCGTTTGTCCTTTTTGGACCTTTATGAAAGAGCCTCGATCCGAGGGGAGCCACTTGGGAAAGAGGAAACACTGGCATGGCTGTGGTGCAGGATATGGCTTCTGAGGTTTTCAGAAGGGCTCATTTAAAGGGGTGTCGCTGTCGGCCAGCTGCTCTTTTTTTGCGGGTTCCTCAGCATGGGTTTTATCCACAAGAGTAAGTTGCAGTGGTTGCGCAGAGAATTTGTCAGAGTTCAGCCAAGGCTGGCAATGTATAGACCTGAGAATGACAGGCACTACGAAATTGTTTTAACGGTGCGGTTGCATCTGTCAAGAATGTCACTCTTTTCTCTGAGGACAGAACACTGAAGTTAAGCCAAAATCACTTTGCCATTTCATCAACACCACAGCAGGTCAACCTGCAAACAAATCTGTCCTTTTGCATTCAAGGTTTCACTGAAAACAATGTCACAAAATGGAATATTGAGACATAAATCCCTTAAAACGTCCTTTAATCCCTAAGGGCTCCAAAGTAAATGTGCTTCAATAGTTGAACTGGAGCCGATTCACTCCATACGTGGCTAAATGAAAGGCAGCACTATGAAAGTTGCTCTCTGTGACCGTCTATAATGAATGCAGAAAACACTGCCTCTCAATAATGGGCAATCTAGTGAAGGCATTACATTCCACTGTACCTTTCTGTTTGTCTGAGTCGTCTGGGAGATCAGGTCATGTGGAAACCGGTCAGACAAACTCCAGACCTTTCTTGTGGAGTAGTTCACAGACAGTCCTGTGTGGTTGCTTGTGTATTTAGGGAACTTGTGCCCTTCAAAGACAGAGAGGGAATATCATACCACTAATGCCTTCCCAGCAAGGCCACATCATAGCCTACTGTTTTTTTGGGGTTTTTTTTGGTGTCTTGTGCCTAATTAAAGTTGACTTGCTCTAGTCAACTAAAGTTGACTTGCTAGCCTAACATCTTAGCTCCTCCTTGTCTTTTTGCCTCCTCTTTCTCTTTGTCCACTGCCTTGCAGTAACAATTCAAGCTCATAGTGCCTTGATGCATTGGCCCCCGCTCCCGCCGTCAATGCAAAACTTGAAAATTAGATGGTTCTGCTCAGATTGCGTTTCATCCCTTGGCAAGTGAACTGGTCAAGTGGTTCAGGAGTCCAAACTGAGCTGTGTGGGCTGGAACACTGTGTAATAGGAAAGACTTTTTCCTAACGTTTCTGATTGTCTTTTGCTCAGTTCCTCAGAATATCTTACTCATACTGATGGAAGCAACCTTTTGCTGCATGGGTTATTTAAGTGGTCACAAAATTGGAATTTATTTGCTCACTAACATCAGGTGATTTTATCTGTTGAAACAAGTGAACAATATTCCCAAAACAAATAAATTATAAAAGACATTGTTTAACATATTGAGCATAGGATATTGCGAAGTGCACATCCAAATGTACAACTGTTGATTATGAACAAATTTATGACGTACAAACAGCTTTCACAGCGACTTTCTGCTTCGGGGATTGGTAAAAAGTCTAAACAATCCATAATTTATGTTAAACAGTGCCACATCACTCAGACGAACTGTTTGAAACAACTCTAACTTGTCTTTCCTGTAATCCAAACAGGACTATCCGAATGTGTTGATCGGGGTATTCATTGAGCAGCCGACTCCATTTCTCCCCGAGTTTTTCCATCGCCTCTTGACCCTTGACTACCCCAAGGATAAACTCAAACTTTTTGTTCATAACAACGTGAGTGTGTGCAGCTGCCCCGACATTTCCTTCCAGATTGCTACAGCAGGCGGCTCTTTCTATGTGGCCTCTAATCCATTAATATTGGCTCCCTGCTCAGGAGGTTTACCACGAGAAGCACATCCAGAGGTTCTGGGAAGACAACAAGAATGTGTTCGGCAGCTTCAAGGTTGTGGGTCCAGAGGAAAACCTTAGCCAAGGAGAGGCCAGAAACATGGGCATGTATGTGAGGATACATCATCACTCAGAATTTCAGGTTTTGGAGAGCAGTGTTGACAAAAGTGGGTTTTTGTGCCATTGGCCCTGATTAGTTATAAATTGTAATTTAATTGTAATTTCATGGCTTTGATTTAACAAAACAGTCATGTCCGTGGCTGAATGAAACATAAATATTTAAAAATGTTATTGAGTTGTTCCCAAGGAAATGTATCGTTCATGGAGTTGGACCTTTCTGATATCCAAAAGTCCATTTATTCAATATATTTATTTAAATATGTTTTAGTATTTTGTTACATGCTTTCATGATGAATTCTCTCTTGCCTGGACCTTAGAAAAGTGTCTATGTGATAGATTACAAGTCCCACAGGTGGGGTGTTTCTCTTTTGCATGAAACTTAGCTTTTGCTTATCTGTTTTGAACAACAGTCTGTTGTTACCAAGATACGAAGACCCTATCAAATTACTAAAATCCTCGGTCAGGACCATAGGGTGTATGATCAGGATAGCTCTATAATGAGGAACTGGAAGGTTTATTAGTAGTCTGTAATCTTCCCAGAATCTCAGTCTCCAATGAAAGTTAAAAGATACTCAGTGTGATTCAAAATAACACCTTATACTTAAAAGCTGACTATTTTCACTTGTGACAGTGATTGCTTTTTAAAGTAATTGATGGACTGTGCTCACTTGTCTGTTTCATTAGGGATCTCTGCCGTAAAGATACCACATGTGACTACTACTTCAGCATCGATTCAGACGTCATGCTCACCAACAGACAGACTGTGAAGCTTCTCATTGAGCAAAACAGGTAATCGCACAGCAGCTGGAATAGAAACCTCTTTGAAGCCCATTCAGTGAACCTAATTGGTGGCTGTTGTCATCAGTGAACCTCTGAATTCACCCCTCAAGTGGTGGAACCACAAGAACATTATAGTCAAGGGAAATAAAGATAAAAATAAGCTCCTCTGGCTTCCTGTTTGTTGGACATGGAAACGGGGAAAGACTCGATTGCACTAAACCCTGAAATGCCAATTTGCATTATCCAAAAAACAAACAGACAAACCCTTTTTTTCCCTCTTCTGCAGTTCACAAGTGAGGAGAAAACTTCCCATAAACTACATGTCAATGTGGCTGCGGTATTGTGTTGTGAGCTGTTGGACACATGCAATGCCTTCTAGAGTATTTAAAGGCAACATGAGAATCCTTCACTGGCAGTGGAGTTGTGGGAGGGGCAGCCCAGTCTGTTCAAAACCAAGAAGATTTATCACAAATACACTGCAGTTCATGCATGTACATGAACAGCAACCAATAATATGAATTATGCTTTAATTATTGAAGTCTGCACTCTTTATTTATAATAAAAAAGGCTTCATTGTGGTTTTGGTTTGTAGGATTAAAGAGGCCAGTAGTGGAAAAAACTTGTATTTCTGTCAAATTCAAATGCATCGACCAGGTTCAAGGTTTAACAAAAACCTGCTGCAGCAAACTGTTATATTTACTTGAATACAGCCCGATGCAGCTCTGCTTTGCATTACACATTTCTTCTTCAATCTCTCTCTCTTACTTGGCAGTCATCATATCTTTCCAACTACAGTTGGAGCTTTCTGATGAACCACACTGGTTTTAAATCCAGGAGTCCCATTGTATTAGTTGGCTGTTTGTCTATGAGATTTTTCTGAGTTTTATCTGCCCTGACAGAATTACCATCTCTCCACTCTCTTTCCTGCTTCCCTACAGAAAAATAATTGGTCCCCTTGTCACTCGACACAGCAAGCTGTGGTCCAACTTCTGGGGAGCTTTGAGTCTGGATGGGTATTATGCTCGATCTGAGGATTACGTAGACATCGTACAGAGAAAACGTGTGTAAGTATGAAGAGCAACGCTATGGCTTTGCAATATTGCAGATGACGAACCTGCATGAGAGGACTTGATCTTCATAACTTGTCGCTACCTGTGGCTCTGGAACGATTGTCATTCACGTTTAACCATAAAACACTGAGCTGTGATCAAAGACTGAGATGTGAAAAGTGTTTCTGTGAATTTCGAGATTTCAATCTAACCGTCTATAAAACATAGCTTGAAATGTCATCCAGATGGTGCAGTGAAAGACACACAAAATTGTCTCCTATGTCATTTTTGACCAAACAGACGAAAGTTCAACAATTGATGGTCAGGATGATAACAGTTTAAAATAATCTCCATTTGCATTCCAGAAATGCATATTCTCTGCAAAATAAGTACCTCTTTTCTGTGTCTTGTTGTTTCTAGGGGTGTGTGGAACATTCCTTACATGGCACATGTATACCTTGTCAAGGGAAGTGTTTTGAGGACTGAGCTGAAAGAAAGAAACCACTTTGTTCTGGAGAAACTGGACCCAGATATGGCTTTATGTAGAAATGCCAGAGAAATGGTAAGAGGGCACAACTCCATTTTTAGAGATTGCTGTCTCAGGATTGCAAAAGTCTTTTTTTTTTAAGAATTGGGTTCTTTTTAAAGTTTGACTGTAAGACACAACCATTTCAAGGGATAGTTCTAGTAGAAAACACAAATATTCAGCAATGCTAGTATAAAAATGCAATGAATCCTACTCCTGAAAAAAGGAATCAGCGGAAAATAAAGACTGGCAAGTATGAGTGTTTCGAAATGTCTTTGTCTGTCATTGAGGCATGACCCTCTTCTGTTTACAGCTGCTCCACAATGCATTAAGGTTCTCTGCTCCACTTGTATCACTCGTATCCCATCATCCTTCACTTTCCTTTGCCCTCACTGTCATGATTACTGTCGGCGCAGACAGTTGCAATGCATGACTGGATCGGTGATGAAAGCTATCTCCGTCTTTGCCGTGTATTCCGTATTTCATGCGTAAACTCTTCACCCATCTGTGTGTCACTTAGCTGTCACCTGAGCCTGAACACTAAAAAAAAAAAAAAAAAAAAAAGCTACCACGCCTGATCCAAAGTTCCTGTGCTTTTGGATTGCTTTGCCCCTCTCCCAGCATGCACGCATCCCATGTTAACCCCCCAAAAAAAACATCAGCTTCAGAGGGAATCTTGCTCCTTTTTCATGCAGGCACATTTCCTCGCCTCCTCAGTACTTGTACATGTGACATACATATATTTACTGTCACCTTGTCTCTCATTCTGAAATATTAAATTCATGTTATTCCAATTTACATGATGCTTCTCCTTTATTTTAGACCAGTCACAGAGAAAAAGACTCCCCTTCTCCGGAATCATTCCATATGCTCAGGCCCCCAAAGGTTTCCACTTGTTTTGATTATTTTGCTTGCTGAAACATCCATTTCCAATGGGTTAGCACTCAGAAGCTAATGTGAGCTATGCTCCATTTTATACAAAGACTTGGAACTGATTTGACTCATGATTTCTATTTTCGTTAAATTTCACATCCGCTTAACAATCTTTTTTTTTTGTTTTTTTTTCGGAATATGGAATTTATCGCTTAAGATTGAGAAGCTACATTTATATTTGCTGAGTTGCTCTCCACATCGCTTCCTATATAAAAAAGGACGACTGGCAGCTCTTTGGAAATTGATGTTGACTATTTTGCTTGTGATGAGTTTAGGTTAACACTGGGTTCAGCTAGGAAGAGAAAGACCTGTTTTGTGTCCTGTTTTAATAATGGTTTCTACGAGGAGATCACAGCGGAGATGAAAAGGTTGGAGACTCCGTCCACATTGCAAGTCCCCTGTCCTGATGCTTTACCCCAAAGAGCCAAACACATATAACCATCTGCTCCCTTTAAGCACACTGACTGATTTCAGACTAGGCTCCAGTGTTATTCCTCTTTCGCTCATGCAATACATCTGTTCGTTGTCTCAATTTGAAGTTCTACATCCACTATTTGGAAACCATCCTTGATTGATCATTTTTTGACATATTAAAGCCTAGTCTGATAGTGAGTCCACGCCTTTCCTTATAGTGTCCAGTACCCTTCCCATGCTTCACTGTAGAAGGAATATTATTCCTTGACATGCTTCCCAGCACCCGTCTTCCTTTCTCCCACTCCTCTCTCCTCCGTCCTTGCCCTGTTCCCAGCCCACCAACACCCTTGCAGCCCCTACTCCCACCAACCATAAATAATCTGAGATTATTTATCTGGCATCCTTGTGTGTTTTGGGTTAGTGAAACACAATTGACCTCACTTTGGTTAAACGCACTAAAATCAAGCTTTATTCAAACTTTATTGTGCAAATGAAACTTTCCAGTAGTTTGTCACATGCGACAGTTTGACAGTATTTAGGCCAACATTAGCTCAAGATGACTTTTTATGTTCCTTAAAGCTGCATGTATTAAGTTGACATAGAAACAGGTTTGTTATAAATCCTGATCATGTTGCATTTAAGATTTTGCTCTCCTGCTCAAACTTCTTTGAAACTGACTGAATTTTTTTTTCCCCCCTTTTCCACAGGGAGTCTTCATGTACCTTACTAACCGTCACGAGTTTGGGAGGCTCATTTCCACAGCCAATTATAACATTTCTCATTACAACAATGACTTGTGGCAGATATTTGAAAACCCTGTGGTAAGTCATTAGAATCTCTCATTATTCCTCAACCAAAAAAAAAAAAAAGCCATTTGTCTGTATAGTGGAGATAAACAGCAACCACCTGTAATAGTTATTAGCCACAATAGAAGGATTACAGATGTGGGAAGATTTTGGAATAATGACTGTGGCGTGATAAGGCTGCCAAGCGATAAGACTTTGTGATTTACTACTGTGTCCTGGCATGCTGGGATCTTCCTTGCGGGGGAGAAGATTAGCTCTGTGTGGTATGCAGGTCAGCACAGAGTCCAAAAAAAAAAAAAAAATAAATAAAGGCCACTAATCTGAAATTCTTTCTACTTACAGGACTGGAAGGAAAAGTACATCCACCAAAACTATACTCGAATTTTCACAGAGAACCACATGGAGGAGGTTTGTACCAGTGCCGGATCCGTCTGCATGTCTTCAATATACAGACAGACTAATACGATGACGTAACGTCGTACAAAGAATCCCACCATCTGCTTTTTTCATGTCGACATATAACATTACAGTCGCTGCACGCTCCAGGTAAAAGTCTCACATAAATCTATTCTCAGTAGTCTTGTTTTGTGTTTTGCAGCCGTGTCCAGATGTGTTCTGGTTCCCGGTCTTTACGGAGAGGGCTTGTGACGAGCTAGTGGAGGAGATGGAGCACTACGGCTCGTGGTCTGGAGGGAGACATGAGGTCAGTGCCGTTAACCCAGAGTCCCTGAACGCAGAGGTGCAGTCAATACTCTGCAGGCATGGCAGTGCATTCCCTTTTTTCTGTATTTTTGTTTGCACATTTCTGTTGTACTTCAGTATATTAGTGCTACACCAAGGCTTTAGTTTTATTATCAGCGTTTTACCTTTTTTCTGAGATTCCCTCTACTTATTGTAAACTTTTTGATTCATTATTCAGACTTTTTTTTTGTTGAAATATTTTTATGTTTACGTTGGACATGTTTTTCAACTGAAAGGTAATGCAGTAAGTAAACAAAATACAGCTTGATAACATGCCAAAGTGTCCCAGTATCACAGTATCAGCAGGAGCATGATCATCACCATAATTCATTTAAACACAACTTTTTTTTTAGGATGTTTGAAACATGTACATTCTAATACTATCTTTTTCGGGTTGATTCATATCCTTCCTGGATTCCTGCCTATATACGTCAATATGTGTTATTAGCAGACTTCATATAAACTTTACATACATTAACCGTTTTAACACTGGAGCAGACTTGACATGCTTTGGGTTCAGTGTTTTCCCCGAGGATACTTCGATCGGGTGAGACGGAAAATCGAACCTCCAACCTTGGAATTACAATTCAACATGAACAAAAGCTGCACAACATACAGCCAGAGATGGATCATTTAAAGACCGTTTAAAGCTGTGCTTATTTGAAAGCACCAAGGGTTGTGTTGTGATCATCAAAACAAGCTTTTCACTGTGATTTACTCACCAAGCATGAAAAGCTTTCACAATTTCTTACCTTCCTAAATTTTTAGCTAATTACCACAGAAAAGATGACACCTCAGATATCTAACTGCGGTGAGGTGTTTTATTGCTCATGTGTTGTAATTAACCCGACACCAAACAAAAGCAGTAGAAGTAAGGAAGTAACACACCATGCTGCCTTGTAAATGCTATTCAAGCTACCATGTCTTTGTTGTCTGAGGCGGTTGGGTCAACTGCTGCTGTTGCTTTGAAGTAAGCTGTCACACTGGTTTTGTGGGATTAAATGTGAGCCAGATGTAATGAGGTAGTATGTTGGCTATTCTTGTTTAGCTACGTTTTGAATTTTCTGCAGTGTATTGCTTATTACAAAACATACATTTTACCACAATTTGAATGTACATGCACAATTATATTACCTCATTTAAATTCAGCAAAATAAAGCTTTGTGATGTCGTGTTTTCATTTTATGGTGTCTCATCTGTGTGTCCAGTTTCAACCAAGTTTGAAATTGGTCAGTTTGTGTGTCTCAAAGTTTGCCTGAGAGACTAAACATGTACGTATACTCTGACTCACTTTGGAAGAAAGCTGTGCTGGACGGGTCATTAAGCTTTATACTGGGAACAGTACAGCCTGTGGTTTCAAAGACACACACACATTCACACACATCATCATCATTACCAACCCTTTTGAAAGCTGCGGTCAGGCACCTCGAGGATGGCAGTGGGTCATTTGTTCCATTGTTAATCACACTGCACTGTGCTTTCTTTTCCTCCTCTTTTGCTCAGGACAAGCGGATCGCTGGAGGCTACGAGACGGTGCCGACAGACGACATTCACATGAAGCAAATCGGGTTTGATAAAGAGTGGCTACACTTCATTCGAGAGTTCATATCCCCTGTCACATTGAAAGTCTTTGCTGGCTACTACACGAAGGTGAGAAAAATGGAGCAAAGACCAGCAGTGATCCTCTCCTCTGTTTGCCCAAGAAGCAAAGTCAGTAGAAAAATGTCCGCCTTTTGATCGGGCCTGTTTTTACTCGTATTTGACATTCCTTGGTGAGATTTTGCTGATAGATTTTCCATTGCATAATCTTTCAAAAGACACACCAAACTGTCAAATATTGTGATGACTTTCTAACTGTCTCTCTTTTTTTTTTCCATGGCAGGGCTATGCTGTCATGAACTTTGTTGTAAAGTACACACCTGGCAGGCAATCGTACCTGAGGCCTCATCACGATTCTTCCACCTTCACCATCAACATCGCCCTCAATAACAAAGACACTGACTTTCAGGTAAATAAGGGTCAAATCATTATTTATTCCCTTTATATCTCAGGGACGGTGTGTTACAAACAAGGGACATAAAGCACCATTGAGCTATTTTCTGTCTGCACTCGCGTCATATAACAATACTACGAAACACAAGAGAAGTAATGGAGTAATGGAGTAAACCTTCACGTTTACGAATGCATAGCTCACAGTACAATAAACACATTTACCATTAAAGAGGCATGTCTACACCAAAATGAGTCACGCTGATGTTATGAGAGGCATTTCATCTGGACAACATCAAAACAGACTTTATCTTAATGTTTCCACTGACTATCTTTTCCGTTGTACTCCTCCACTTGACTTTAACACCTCGATTTATTTCAAATTTATGACCTTATTTGTCCAAATATGTGACAACGCCTCCCGTGTACAAGGCTCATATTTGAAAATAGTTGGTGCTGGCCAAATATTGTTTCTGTAAAGACATTGATTTAATGACTTAATGATTAAAAAGAAACAGCTGTTGCCATTTTTTTATATACCGGTCACTGCATATGGATGGAGGCACTGGCCCACAGGCCTCGCTAATCTTCTCAGATATTTACTGGTTACAACAGTTTCCTCACAGAGGTATTCTTCCTGGATGGTTTTGCTCCAGCTATTATCACTCTCACGCTCCTTCTTCGTCATCCAGAGCATTTTTAATGCATCATTTTAAAGCTTTTAATCAGCTGCCAAGTCACTGTATATTCTCTGACTCTTGACACGTAACATCTGGAGGTGAATATTACTCCGATTATAAGATGACATTACTTTTACAGTCTCATATTCCCTCTAATACAAGTGCTACCACTGTCTTATTCTTTGTTCTCCTTCATTTGTTCTTTCTGTCTCCTGTGTAGGGAGGAGGTTGCCGTTTTCACCGGTACAACTGCTCCATAGAATCGCCAAGAAAAGGGTGGAGCTTCATGCACCCCGGACGGCTGACTCACCTCCACGAAGGTCTCCCCACCACCAACGGCACCCGCTACATCGCAGTGTCTTTCATTGACCCTTAACCGCGCTGAACGTGATGTAAAATAGTCTTTGATGGTGCCTTGATTATTTTTTCTTTTTTGGGTTTGTCATTAGATTCTTTTATTTGCCCCTGATGTTTCAGTAATTTGCTTAATACTGCTTTTTTTTGTTTTTTTTTGTTTTTTTTTTAAAGCTGTTGCTTTAAAAGATTTTATAAATTTGTAGAATGAATCTCTGTCAAACAGAGTGTAGAATGGAAAGGAATTTGACGAAAGTGGAAAAACACATCCAATACACAGAAATAAAAACCTCAAAAGATCCCAAATGATCGGAGAAGTGTCATATGGCTATTTAATGAAATGTAATATGACAGGAGCAAAACTGAAAAAAAACCAAGCCCCCCCGCCCCCCAACAAAATGTCTAGACGGTGAGAAATAGAGGGAGAAAAAGGTGACAAAGAGGCTGTGACACATTTCAATATGGAACAGATTCATATTGTGCTTTAATTGGTCTTTACAGTAGGCTACCATGATGCTATTGACACTAATATAAAGGTCCTCAGTGCAGTTCAATGAGGGTTTATTGCCACAATTGGTTCATTAGGTAGTTTTTTTTCTGGTACTCTTTCACAATTGAAGAAGGTGAGCGAAGAGAAGAGACAATCTGCAACTCAATAGAATCAATAGAATCCCCTTTTCTGAACTCTTTTATCCCTCAAACTTCTCTGAATGCATCTACACAACGCCTCAAAACTACTGGTGCTAATAAACTTTCCGTGTTTCTGCAATCAAGATTGTTGTCATTTGCAGGGAATAAGGTGTGTTTTTCTATCCTGAATCCATGATTATTTCATTTTTTTTACAAATGAAAATAATATGTTTGTACCCAGCAAATCTATTTTTGTAATTTTGCACACCAAACCCCCCCAAACTAAACAGCAGAGTTCAATATGAACTCTGTTTGAATGAAGTCTAATATTCTGTTTTACTTGAAATGTTTTTCTTCTTTCATCATTGGAAGTTCGCAGCTTTCATTTGCTTTGGGGAAAATACTTTTTTTTTTCTGAAAGATGTGTGTGACTGGATTTTGCAACTTCTAAATAAAGTTGTTTTTAACTTATTGTCAAAATTTAATAAAATTCTCTATTCAAATTTGCAGTTTTCTGTGGTTCATTTCCTTATAATGTTGTGTTTCCAAGGTAAAAAGCAATCATGTCCCCCAGTTGACACTGTTATAACAGATACTATTGAACATTAAGACATTATGAGACCTATTTCGCTTCATCTGGCAGAAAATGAACAATCTCTGGATGTGATCAGCACTGCAGACAGACCTCCATTGTGTTATCACTATTGCTTCAATTCTCCAAGTCACATCTAGACTAAATCAGGCCTGTTCTGGGCTGAAGTGTTTGGGGTGTGGCGTGATGATATATATCAGTGCAAATCTAGTTCAGTTTACCTTCAGGGATGAATGTAAACTTGTACTTGTAACCTTTTGAAAGTCAGACAGATGGAAGGCTGTAAGATTGATGATGAAAGAACCGACTTGGAAAGTAGCTCACAAAAAAAAAAAAAAAAAAATTTAAAAATAGCATTTTTTTGAAAGTGGTGCCAGTGCTTGGTTATTTGTATCTGTTTACCATTTTAATCAGCCGGTTGGATACTGAAAACGGATGAAAAAGTGCTGCTGAATACAGAGGGGAGATAAGCACAAGAACCATGATTTGTTTCTAAGCATTTTAAGTCTTCTAAATGTGTGCATTATCTGGGTAGACTAAACACATTATCCATCTTATTTCAGTAATGAAACATTATCTAAGATCTCATGTTTCTATCAAATCTCATTACTTTTTAGCACCTTCAGTCTCCGGAGACATACCTCCCCCACTGAGGGACTATGTTTTTACCCTGCGGGGTTGACTCCCTGATCAGGCGCACGTTTCTACTCCCTGTGAAGCCAGGATGAAGGCTGAATGTCTGAGTAGCTGCTACGAGGCAGAGACGATAGAAAGAGAGAGAGGAAAGGGGGAGGAGATTTGGGTCAGACTGAGGGAATGCTGGCTCGCTGAAAGAGCCCTTTGTGGCCTTCGTTTCCCCTGAACTGCTCCGTGTCCAGACTCTCTGAAAGGTGACATTGATCCCAGCCAGGCATGCAGGAAAACCTCCATACCTACTAAATGAGCAGACCCTCACAGGAACGGCTTTATCAAAAGGCTGAAGCCCTGAAAAAAGCGTTTCAGGTCTGATTTAGTTTGAAAGTCAGAAAGAGGACACAACAAAAAATCAACTTGGTACTTGAAATGCAAAGGCAGGTTGTTTTAGGTCACCTCCTCTTTCTGATTAATGAGACTCAGCTTTGCAGCTCAGGGTTTCTTAGTCAAAATTGCACACTCCAGGTTTAACCCAGTGAACACCCATGATTAGGGGGAAAGGCTCTTCAGATGGGAAATGATATCTTATACCAAAGTAAATTCAAGTGGGCCACTAACTGCAGGGTGCCCTCTTGCAGATAGTGATTTAGCCATTACCACAGCATACACACTCTGGTGCTGACTAAACAAAGGATTTAAATCAGGTGTTTACAATCATGTAAGAATTCAAGGACCTGAGGTCAGTCTATGTGTGGCCGTCTCTGGCCCGTGGCTTTGGAGGCGATTGCTCTATGTGGCACTCACGAGCAGCTTCTTTTTTTTTTTCCCCTGCAAGGAGCTCTGTTTACCCATTTACCTCATTGCCGATTATTCACTCAGTGAAATTAATTAATGCATTGATCCATATGTAGTAGCAGCATAATCTGATTTTTACGCAAATATATCAACTGATCTTGGAAATACTGTTCCTTTACTTGTATATCACATTTTTATATTGCCAAAAAAAACCAACAAAAAAAAACAAAAACATGAGGTACTGACCAAGTTAAATGATTCATAGTATAAGATAAATTGGCATGGTATTTATCAATCTCAATCGTGGATAAAGTTTTGTAAACTGCAGGTTTTGTGACCCCCGCAGGTGCTCTTTCACATTTAGAAGGCATCAGTAAAGAGCACTGATCTTTTAATACATTCAATGAAAGTATCATTCACACACTAGTAGCTTTACTAACTCTACTTTCCAAGTTTGCATGTGTTTTGAGTCCTATGAAATCCTGCTGTTGAGATGGTTGGATCATTCTCAAATGGTGTGTTATCCTGCTGGAAGGAGCCATTGGGTGTTCAAATCATGCTTGTTGATACTCCAAGACATTTTTTTCCAGACATCTGCCGTTCACTGAAAATGTTTTGTTTTTACTAACTATTCTCTGTAAATGACGGTTGTGCGTAAATAACCTGGTCGATCAGCAGTCTCTGAAGAACTCTGACCAGCCAGTCTGGCACCAACAACGCCACGCTTGAAGTCGCTTAAATCATCTTTTTTCCTCATTCTGTGCCAAGTTTGAACAATTCATCGTCACCATGTCTACTGTGATTACATTAAGCTGCTGCCTTGTGATTAGCTGATTAGCTATGTGCACTAATGAGAATTTGAATGGGGAAACTGTGTTACATAAAAACTCTTTTTATATAAAAATACCTAAAAGTCAAGAGTTCCTTCTGACAAATAAATCGTCCATGCTAAATGTTGCACAACTGTTTCTGTAAACCTTAACGATGTGTGTGCCTGTGTGTGTGTGTGTGTGTGTGTGTGTGTGTGTGTGTGTGTGTGTGATATGATATGTGCAATGTACCGCATGGTTACCTCACCATAAGTTTGTCAAATTATGTTTAAAGAAAGGGGAGGAGGGTTAAGGGGGGGTTCAGGCACTGTGCCATTGTGAGCAAGACATTTGTGGAAAAGTACTGGGATGGAACACAGATACAGTGAGGAAAGCTTCAATGCAGCTGTGCACGGATACATTTCAGTCCATATATGCTCTGTGTCAGTGGGCGGATGAAGAAAAGATGTGTGTTTGTTTTTGTTTTTTTTTGGTCCGTTCCTCGTGTCACACACTCCATGCAAAGAACAATTCAGCGAACGAAGAGTTCAGGGAAATCTGAGAAACATCCGATAAAATAATGTTTTAAAGTTTGACATAAGACTTGGGAGGAGTAATTTCTTAACTAGCAGCAGGATACTTTTGCTGCAGGGCCGCAGTTTTAGCTTTGTTTCAAAAAGCGTGGTTGATAAAGTATGTGGCCTGCTGCCGTTTAGTTCATTAGGGTCATCTGTGTCAAACCAAAGCATTAATTCATATAGAGTGTTTCATTTCTATATAATTGTTATATATTGGGTCATAAACGTATATATTTCCATTATCATGCAGCACGATTAAGTGGTCTACCAGCTTAAGAGAAGAAGTATTTACTGTTCTCATTGAAGCACGTTAAAAGCCCACATCTTGGCAAAAGCAGCACATCTAACACACTGTAAAAGTTTTACTGGGCTCTAGATATGAGTAAGACCTTGGGAATATACAATATGCGAGCATTCTTACTTGTTAATGTCTGGAACTTTTACTATTGCGTTAATCTCAATACATTTTTGATGTGGCATAAAAATGAACTCAAACATGCAACATGAGACGCCATTGGTGAAAGCGATCCATATCACAGATTTGAACCAAAATAGTACTTACAATTACGAACCTGTCATCAGGCCTATTTCTCAGGTAAGTAAACAACAACGTTGGGAATTCACAATACCAATTATAGCTGATTGTACGCTTTGGGACTATCAGCACACTCCGTTTTTACCAGTCTGACTGTTTACCATCTCAAAGTAAACTGGGTGCAAGTGCCATTTAGCCAAATTACACAGCAACATTCTGCAAAAACAATCAGCATCCCCACACTCCCAGAAAGATATTGATTTCTGGGGAAGACAAAAGTGCAGTGGAAGATGTGTGGAGGATGGGGAGTTGTCAAAAGCCACACAGGCTCTGTTTATAGTAAGCAGGAAAAAAAAATGGCACAATGTGTCTGGGGCTATTTTGAAGTCTTCTGAATGATCTTACAGTGTGTTTAGTCTGGTTTTGCTCCTGGAATCGGTACTTTGAGAGTTGAAGTGCACATGAAAGAATGGTAGTGTAGTTTATTCTGGTCTCAGGGTGTGTGCGTTCTACGTGGAGGCTACGTGTCATGGGTCAAAAAGGGTATGGAGGCTGGTGCTCAGAGCCTCGGAGCCCCCCTGTGGGTGCAGGCAGTCTTTGCCATTTCTAATGTGGATGTCAAGCTTTTTGCCACTGTGAGGTGAAGAGGAGAGGCTCCACCGTACAGTGAACAGGGTTTTATTACAACGCATCATCAAATTAGTCTGGAATGTATCACTTAGATTAGAGAGTGAATGCAAATATTCAGGGCACAAAGTCAGCAGAGAACATGAGCTTTATTGAAACTGTCAGCTTGAATATACTGATGAGAAATTGTTGCAATACTTCTCATGATTGTTCAATGTAAAATTACGCAAGCATTTTCGCAAGACTCAATTAGACAAATCTCACAGACAAATCTCCTACATGACATGGTCTAAATAAATGGACTTCACTTAGGTAGCACACTTTCACAATGTTCCCATTGTTAGTCATACATACTCATTCGCACATACACTCACACACCAAAGGTGACGATTGTATACAAAGTGCTCGACCTCCATCAGAATCAATTTGTTGCTAAGTGTCTTGCCTACAGATACTTAGACCCATAGGCAGGGCGAGGTGGGGGACCCAACCATCACTCTTTTGAACTGATAATCTCTTTTCAATTATTCATACCAAAAACGTATGCACTACCCATTAATGTACAATGTACTGGATCTGGCTATTTGCATTACATTTCATTTTATGTGAGCCAGGAATAACCCCCCCCAAAAAAAAAAGTCCACCTTATCTGGATATGCTGCACAATTATGCTACCATTATGAATTAAAATCATCATTGAAAATTCTACATTTTATTGCCGTTTGTGCCGAAAAATATAACAAATTAGGAGAGAGGATAACCAGCAAATATAATCAGACCTTGAGCCATAATTGGCTTGGATTTAGATATGCATGGCTTACCCAAAGTCAGTTGTATAATTTATTTTTCTTCATTGAACACCCACAGTGCTGCTGCAGAAATTAAGTTGAGGCGTGGATTTGTTTAGCTCATAGAAGCTTCTGATTAAATCTATACAATACACAAGCGACAATCGTTCATTGCTATTCAATCAAATTGTTAGATTGTCTGCTGTAACCTGTTCTCTTCAGCTTTGTCTTTGACTGGAATGTGAAGGTTTTCTCTCGACAGCACCTGAAATTACCTTGAAAGACACATCGATGACCTCAGGATTTCATTTTCCCCGCCTTCATAGCAAAATTTACAACTCCCTCCCTTATGTCGATGATATTCTCCTGTCTGTATGAGGTGTTCTTCTTATACAATGTACCCTGCTGCACATTTTGTCAGTTTTAATAGTGTTGTGCAGTGTCAAGGTTGCGGCACTGTTTTTGCTTTCTCTGTTGTGTGTTCCATTGACACCGCGCTGGATTTATGTGCAGCATTTTGTGGACTCTCGAATAGAGGCATTAACTTGTCTCAATGATTCCTTCAACATCTATCTTTCACTCTGGGCTTCTGCATTACCTCACTGAGCTTTCAGTCTTCTAACTCAGGCATCATCTGGGCACCACAAACCTAAATGGTTCCCATTTGTGGACAATTTGTCTAAATGTGAACTAGTGATTATGTGCACTCTCCGAGATTACTTTATAGCCTCTTCCAGTTTTATCAAGCTCTAAAAAAGTTGTTTGAGGGAGCCAAGTTTCACTTTAGCAGATGCTTTTAGTGATTGGTGAACTCAACTTATGAATATTTTAAAATGTCAAAGTAATTTTGATTCAACTCTGGTTTCAGTAACTGGGAATCGGGTTTTCCAGCTCATTATTTCAGTGATCTCTCTTTGCAGCCAACAGCACAGGATGTGTTTTTTAATTTATTTACCCAGTCACAATTCAAACATTTAATGGCATTGAGTGAGGAGATGTAACATAATTGTTTGTGCTATTGGTTACGCACATTGTCAATCTACTGGGGCGACTTATTAATAGAAAATGGTAAAATCACATTATATGGACAATTAACATAAAAAACTGGAACATTTAATTGGATTTCTCAAATTGCTTTTTTCACTTTAATATGTGAAACGGTGTGCCTTAGTTGAAATTCATGATGAGAAAAGTAATTACATTTCTGAATGTTACTTTTAAATTGACAGTAGAAAAGCTGGGATACCAGATGATGCTACTTGCTGCAATGTTTGTTTAAACTGTAAACACGATGTCTCAGTTTTGTTTAACTGACAGTTTCCTTGTTGCTCTTATCAGAGTTTGTGATTGTTGGCTAACGGACATGACCACCCACACTCAACATGACCGTAATTCCTATAATTCACTCACAATAATGCAGTTTCCCAGGGCTGCAAAGAAGCAGGCCTAAATATATAAATTTTTGATATCAAGACAAAATTATGTAGATATTTATGTGTGGGTTTTTCATGGAATTAAGCAATAAAAGAAACATAATGGCACAAAAATCCCGATTCCCTGTGTAATTTTGTGAATTTGTGGTTTGAATCAAGTCTTCAAGGCAATCACTTTTTATTACAGTGTATTATTTTGTTTCTCTGCCGAGTTGGCCTATTCTCCCGGTTCAAAGATGGATTTGATCCGCATACTTTGCATTCCTCCTACAACTCAAAGTTACATATTTAATTTTCTAAATTCAACCCGTCCAATTCATTCTTATCAATAACTACACATTGTAGGCAGAGAGGAGTAGCCGAGGTCAATGGCCTTGATGAATAACCTGTCACAAGTGAGAATCCAACCTGCAAACCATCAGTCACAAGCTTACCTCTCTAACCTGTAGTGCACCAACATCCCCAAAAAAAGTACTCGTTGAAAATTTAACTTGCTGAAAGGTTTCTGACATGATTCATTTAGCGCCGAGGATGTAAACACCTGAGGTTAGAGAGAAAATAAAACCAACACATGAGCTTCTTGGAAAAAAATCAACCATTTGATAATGATCTTAGAATATTTCACTACTATGAAAGTGTTTAAAGTCAATCTCATCCATTAAGTACACTGACTTCCTGATGTTAAAGACTAGATTTATCACATCTGTGAGCTCTGTTGTGTATGTGTGGCACCGTAATGGCAAAGAGCATTCATTCATTCATTCATTTATTCAAAGTCATAGTCATGATATGGGATGATTCTCATACAAGCTGTCGACCACATTCGTTAGTAAGCTTTCTCTCACCGGCTGTCTATTTGCTGGTATAGTAAGAGTTTGCCCTTCGCCTTTGAGTTGCTCCGGTTGCTGTGGACAAAGAATCTCTCAGTGTGGGTGTGTTTGTTTTGAGCCGTCCATGTGAACCTACTGCCCTCCAAGCAGCCAGAAGCAATATAACATCAGACTGGCAATCTAGTGACCACAGCACATCAAGACAAAACCAGTGGTGATCCACCCTAATCCTTCAAATTGGCTCGTTGGCTCGGACTTGAAAGAGCAACCACAAGTGGCAGACTTTTTTTTCCTTGGATACCTCTGTCCCATGTACAAAGAAAGTCTTCCACACTGGACCTTGCGGTTTTCAGCTCTGTGCTGTGGAGTTATGCCACTCTCTCTGGGCAACCCTGCCTTGACCATTATTTTGTTTCTGACTTTCACAAGTTCACATCGTCCCAGATCATTGATGATCTGGGACAAGATCAACTAGCCGTGCGTTACACAAGGTTACAATTGTAGCATATTTTTGTTGGCCTCACAGTCTAGAACTGTTGAGCCCAAAGAAAAACATACAAAACCTCAAGGCATCTGCCGTATTTTCCAGAGTATATGTCACATCTGACAAAAATGTGTCATGTAGAAAAAAAAAGCAACAAATTGATTTGATTTTACTATGTGGAGTTTGCATTTTCTCCCTGTGTGCACGCAGGTTTCCTCTGGGCACTCTAGTTTCCTCCCACAGTCCAACAACATGCATGGGAGGTTAATTGGTGACCCCAACTATCCCTCAGTATGAATATGTGTCTTGTGTTGTGTCCTGTGATGGACTGACAGCCTGTCCACGGTGTTTCCTGCCTTCGCCCATAACAACCTACGACTGGTTCCAATACCCTGTGACCCTTAACAGGATTAAGTGATATAGAAGCTGGACGGATGGATGGATGGATGACTTCAGATATTGATTGGCACATTACAAGATAGCAGTATTGCAATGTGTGTGAAGAAAGCAAAAAGATTCAAGGCAATGAGAAAAGTGTTAACCATACATGCCTTGATGTGAATAACAAATAATTTCAAATATAATTTAAAGAATACATGAAAATCAGAGTAAATGAGTAATAAAAGGTTAAGACTTTGCACTACAAGTGTAATTCGAGGACCCAACATCAACCCTGTGTCATCAACCCAGTCATTGTATACTAGAGATCCAACTTTTTCTGCTTCAATACCGATCCTGATGCTGTGGCTTTTTAGGATCAGCTAAAATACCGATCTAATACCATGGTTTAACTAAAAAGCTCTCTACCTTTACCTGAGGAAACTACTATCGGTACCACTACCGACATACACTCTGCAGACATTACAAATGGTCGTGGGGCGAGTTGGAGTGTTCAGTGTAAGAAAAACAAAACAAAAATGTGTAAAAAAACAAACAAAAACCTTCCACACAGCCAGTTCTGTTCTTCGCTCCATAATATATGACATAGCTCACGTCGCACTAGATTTATAGGAAAAGGATCGCCTCAGGTATAGAATGTATTTTCCGATACCTGATCCATCTATTTTGATGACATTGGGACAATACTGAATTTGGATATGGGATTGGTGGATTCTTATTGTATACTTGAGTATCCAATGTCAAAGTAACGTGATACACTTTATTCACTGACATTTGTCAGTGTGGTTCCTCTGAAAGACATATGAATAACGACACTTTGCTTCATCTGGTGCACGACACAACCCAGAAGAACAGCTCTGCCATCAATTATGCATTCACAGCCGTTATAATGTTTAGTTGAGGCTAAGATTGTCAGAGTGGTTTTAATGTGTAATTTGCAGAAGCACTGAGCAGGATCAATTAAATTAAAATATGTAACTATATCTATCCAGCTTATTAACATAGCATAGCTGTTGTACTGAATCCCATTACATTGCCCAAGTGAATGTAAGAAATATTCCAAAAAGAATATGCAAATGGGGAATCACGTATACTAAAACTGCTTGGGAAATGTTTTTGTCTCTCAGAGACAAAGAGATTTGATTGCAGTTTTGTCTGAGGTCAGCTCATTTGTTTTTCTGTTGCTCTCTTTCCTATTCTTTTCTCTCTTATTATGTCCAAACCCCCAACAGCACAAAGCCGCCACATCTGAGTTCTGCAGAGGTTTTTTCCAAGAGTCTTTCCTCCCCACCATCACTCATGCTTGTTCATGTGGGATTGATGTTTTCCCTAAATTTGGGGGATTATTGAATTTAACCAGACTGATATTCTCTCATTATCAGATCGTCGATAGCTGTTGAGGCATTTCGAAAAACACTTTGCAAGGATCCCTTGCTCTACTGCATACATTCCATATGGGGGCAACACAGTACAGGACAACAAAATGTTTACTTCAACATTTTATCTTTCTGATTTGGTAAACAAAACAAAAGGCAAGCCACTGAAGGCCTGAAGTGGTTTGACTGATCATAAAATGACCTCATACTGTTGGTAGGAAATAAACTGCATTCCAGCTATGTCTGCCATGTGCAGCGCCATGTAATTTTGGGGTTGGTTTGATAGAATTACAGAGTATCCCAGACCTTTGCAGCAGGTCTTCCGTGTCGGATGGCAGGGTAAATTTAGTCTTTGAAGGTCGGGGTCTGATTGAGAAAACAAGTTCGGAGCAGCACAATGCCAAAGTCAAGTGATGGTCAAAATACCGCACACATGGGAACCCAAGCCCCACCCACATCCTCACCCACGCCCTCACCCTCACCGTCACCAACACTCTCAGCCCTTTTTCCCTCGGCACACATAAACACAGAGGTTAGAAAACCATGGGGAGTTGAGGAAGCTAGAAATCACACAGTTCTCTCGAGCAACACCACCTCCCAGGAATGCAGCGCTTCAGACAGACTCAACGGGTCAAAAGTTCCCTGCCTCTCTCTCTGTATCTTACTCAGCCCTCATAACCCCCGGTCAGCTGAGGGGATATAAAACAATTGAGACTACTGCTTAAAACATTAAAAAAAAATTTTTAAATAGCATGTTCTTTCATATTCTCTGCCATCTGGCTCTTATTTAGCAGTGAACGTGTTTAGTTTGGAGAAACTCCGCAATATCTACAACTCTCTCCTTACAGAAAACACATTGACTAAAACTAGAAAATATGCTTTCAGTTTTAAATTCAATCAACTTGGGTGATTCCAAAGTTGTGTTTGCATAGACTGTAGCTCTCGACAAGCTTGATTACAGAGGATTTGTAACAATTATCTCAGTGTACCCTGGAACGAGGCAGCAGTGAGCTAAACCTCATTGTTGTGATCCTCTTACAGACTGCAAATAGGCACAAGGTCTATGAGGCATTAAAAGGGGTCCCTGATATGGAATGCCAGTAATTCTGCACAAGCAAAGGCTTCACAAAAAAAAAAGACACTATTATGCAAAATTGATTAGAGTGACAATAGCTGCAAAGGTTCCCATAAAGTAGAACTTGTGAACAAAAGAGATAGTTTTTAGACTTAACACGCTTATGAAATCCTAAAGTTTTAAACAGAACATCTGCTAAATGTCTCTAACACTTACCGATGACACCCAGCATCTAAAACATATGGAGACAGTAGAGAACGCCTAGTGATTTATCGCTTGTCTGTGCTGGCATGTGTATGGACACAAATAAAACAATTGAAACAGTGGGCTTTGCATATGGGAATCTCTTCTCTTCAGAAAGAGCTCGTGTTGATCAACCAAAGTCGAGGATAGAGGAATTGCGTATAGTACATTCATTAGCTGATGACTAATTTTTATTTATATATGGACCATCTTGACCTCGGTATGCATTGTATCCATTGTATGTATTGAGTCTGGGCTGCTCTCTTTTTGTCGGACGACACACATTTAATGGGGATATATATGTATTATGCATACCCTTAACGTTGCAATAACCACAACAAAGTTATTTATGGACAGCACATTTTATAATTCCCAATAAAAATGTGCAAAACTCTTAGAAGGAGGTGGAAAACTAAGAGCGAACACCTATTGCATTAACCACGCCCAAATGTCTGCTCATTCCCACAATAGTTCTCAGGCATCGCGTGTGGAAAAAAAAAAAAGTTCTGCCAAGATGACGTGTTGAGAGCAAGCTGAGAGAGAAAAGAAAGTTAGAGAGAAATCCCTCTGTTCATGCTGTATGTATTGACCTTTACTCCAACTGGATCATGGCTCTGCCTATTGACAATCAAGTCGAGTGTGTGAGGATTATCAGGGTTGAAAACTTTTCAAGGAGAGAAAGGATACAAGCACAAATACAAATTGAAGAAAAGAGAATATCTCCAAGAAAACCAAATAGCAAACTAAACAGATCCAAACAGAATGTGCAAAAGAGACAGTGGCTACACCAGACGGATTACATTTGGTTCTCAACACAAACTAAACAGGATTAAACAGGTAACCAAACCAGAGAAATAGAAATTAAACAGAATGACAATCAAGGACACAAGGACAGGTTGATATACATCAGCTGCAGTCCTTTTTTTCCTCGCAAAATGAACAAAAAAAATACTCTGAATGTCAGAATTTAAGTTAAGGACTGAGGCCAATGGCCAGAAATGAAAATGTGAGCAATTCAAGATATTGACAATTGGGTTAAAATTACAAAGAAAGGAATGGAGCCAAAATGCTGACTAAGAATAAGCCAAAAGTTGAAAATGAAGTCAAACCTCCAAATATAATGACAATAAAATTCAAAAGTCAACATCTGAATATCAAATATGAAATGTGGGGAATTGTATTAAAATCAAAGAAAAATGTAGAAGAATCAAGTTGAATGTTGTAATTATAGCTAAAACAATTCGGAAATGCGCTTTGAATATGTTCTTTTAAATGTGTTTTGTGATAAAAAATGAGATTACAGACAGGTTTGCAGTTTTGTGCAAATGAAAATATACAATATTTTTTTCTTAGAAATGACAAAGATCAGAAAACAAAAAAAAAAAAACTCCTCTCATGTACAGGCAGAAACAGAGGTTTGATATTCTGCAGGAATATTCTGAACACAGGCAACGGCTGCACGACACCCACTCACATACAGACTCACAGCGCTCATTTGATTTAGTCAGTAGGCTGAAATGACCGGGGTCAATCAGTGGCTGGCGTATGTTTGCCTACGTGCAGGTTCACACACAATTTCCTATAATTTCCACTTGTACAGGAAGCCACCTAAATGTATACATATGGCCACCCATCTATGCACAGTTGTATGCTCAGTGCTGGGTGTGTTGATTGCTTTCTGTCGTTTCCACAATTTGCTGATTCTACTACTGAGATCTCCCATTATGTCCCAACACTCAAAGACATTCACCAACCCATGAACATATGCTGTGTAGGTTCAGGGTCTGCTGCTTTATCTGATCTCATTAACCACTGAACAGAATAAAAATGACCTGCAAGTACTGATAAGGAGTCAAGTGTTAATTATAATTTTACCAGGCTATTTATTCCTGGAATGTGTTTGTACATGTGTGCTTGAGCTCAGTATAGAAATAAAATCCTATAATTACATTTCTCACAATGCAAATACCAAGAGAGTTGGCCAGTGAATCTAATATACATGAGCAGTAATTATTAAATTTGAGTACGATATAATAGATAGAAAACATTTGGCCTGTATGATTGCTTCCTGTGTCAAATAAAGTTCTAATAATGGCCCACACTTCACCGTTGAATACAATGGATTAAAAATGATTATTTGCTTAATTAAGTCACATATTGAAGCACAATCTGATATTTTAACTATAGAGAGCTATGGGGATTGTTCTAATATTTTGGGATCTCCATTCGATGATGGCAGATTGTCTGAATATTAGCTCAACACTTCAATAGAATTCTACCGAAAATATAACAATTAAAGTGTGATTGAAAATCTCAAGCAAAATTGGATTTGGACATTGAATTTAGATAGCAAACGATGCAAACACATGTTGGAGCAACACCTCTAATTTGGAGTTGGGCCCTCTCTTATTCCTAATTGCATAGATTCAAAGACAAACAAACACATCTGAGGGATTTTGGTCATTGTCATGTTAAATTCACATCATTTCTATACATTTTTCTACTGCTCATCCGTAATGTGACTCTACCATTCCACTGTAGCCTACAGAACTGGACTGAAATTGAGTGGTTGTCAAGGCTGAGTTCAGTCTTGTACAAGAAACCAATTTGAGGTTATTCTCGTCATAAGACATGGGTTGTTATCCAGTGGATATGTCCATGCCTTCATGTTGTACCAAGTTGTGGCCTTACCATTTGAAATGCTGCAGAAAAGTTTGAGCCTCAACAAACCAAGCCATGTCTCCCCAGTCTATCTGAACCCATTTAAGTAGTAGCCACAGCTTTCTGGTCACAGCTGAGGGGAGTCACACCCAGTGTTATACATTGAGAGTTGTTGTTCTGCTCACACTAGTTGTAATAAATGGGTAATGCAGTAATTATTGTCTTTCTGTCATTTCAAACCATTCTTTCCTTTGTCTCTCGATATCAACAAGGTGTCTGTGGTCTGAGAACTAATTCTTATGAGATACTGCCCACATTCTGTAAAGCCTGTAAACCCAGAGTGAAAAATAGTAAATTGACCTCACTTATGTGGCATATTTTTATCGCTCCAGCAATCCCTTGCTTGACACTGTAAGTTACGTTCACCTTTTCAAGCACACACTCACACACCAACGCTGATGGCTGTCTGAAAGGTGCTCGATCTCCATTTGAAGCACTTTAGGGTTTATTGTCTTACACAAGGACACTTTGATATATGGACAAAGCAATATGAGGACTCCAAACCACCAACCTTGTGATTGGAAAACTACCTGCTTAACGATTCTGCAATAAACCTTCCCAAATCTCAGGTTATCTGGATGTGGTTGTTTTGGCCATTTTTTTTAAAAATTGCAATTTTTTTTTTTTTTTGCTCACGTGTGACAAGCTCATGTGACAGACTGCAAAGCTATTCTGAACCCGTTTCAGAACAAGAATACTTTACACTGTGAACTCTTCACCACTAATAGATTCATTGAAATTGACAAACAAGCATGTGACAAAGTGTTCACAGAGAAAAGTAATGGCCAAGGTGTGTTTTTTTTTTCCCCCCACTATAGTATTAGTTACTGTGGCAAAGCCCAGGCAGTTGTCAGTGCCAGGGCATCAAATGTAGGGCAACAGTAAAAAGCTCCGTCTGAAACTAATGAGTCATGGTAGTCTGGGCGAGGGTGACATCATTTCCCTTTAGCCTCAGTGGGTCTGG
>OMNM01027226.1:1987-26308 GCA_900302745.1 Parablennius parvicornis | reverse complement strand
AAAAAAACACGTCTTCTTGACAGGGTCTGTCATTCCTCTTCAAACACGTCATGGTGGATCACAGGGCCGAGGGGAAAGGGGAGAAAATGGAGCTTGTGAAAGAGGAGGTTGAGCAATTATCATCCAGTTGGTTTTTCAAATCACTTTTGGGAGCCGTCATCCTTCAAAATCAGAGCTGGACGTTTGACAGTCACATTTCCAAAATGTAATTTCTGGGTGGAAAAAAAAATATATATATATAAAATTTACAAGTTTGTGAATTGAGAGACGTTTCAGAGAAGGTGACCCCGATCTTTTAGCAGCGTACACTCATGGTTATCCCATAAAATCATTTAAAGGCGGAATAAAGATTATGGATAAGGTGGAGGACTGTTTATTAAAGACGGGGCGTAAACATCAGGGAGGCGGTGGTAGATGACTGAGATAAAGAGAGATAGTAGGAGAAGACTTTGGAGATGAAAAGATGCTGATAAGAAAAAAAAAATGGGGACAGAGAAAAGGGATGGCGCAAATACAGTGAGGAGAGAAAGAATAAAAAATGAGGTTACAACATAGGGAATCTCTCGTCGCTGTAATGATTGCGCGCAGATTGCATGTTATCTTCCTACCGACTCCTCTCTCTCTCTCTCTCTCTCTATTGCTCTCTCTCTCGCTCTCTCTCTCCCTCCAGGCCTAACTGTAAATATTATTTAAGCCTCTGTCATCACACTAACAGAGCAGAGCACACACCTACAAGCAAACAAGAAATTGTATTAGAATATGTAATTATCCTGACAAGGAATCACAATATCTACTCAGGGTTCTTGGTTTTTTTTTTTTTTTTTAGTTGTTTTTTCAGAAGGCAAAACTTGTCTCACACTTCTGCACCTCAGACCTCGTTAAGGGGGCTATAAGGCGTCCGCCATCATTATATATCATCGTGCATTCACTATATAAGGGATCTTAGGAAACGTGCAGCTGCAGAGTTTCAGTCGCTGGTTTTTTAAACACTGTGTTCTCTTTCTATTAGAACTATCCCCCCTTTTTTCTTTTTTTTTTTTTTTTGTACTCTCTCCTGTTCCCCGTCTTCTGTCCGTGACGACACCGCGGTTGTATTGTTGCAGAGCAGCTCCTCTCACGGCCTCCCTGATTGCTTCTTTATGTGTGCATGTTCTGCCTGCGTCCGCCCCCCGTCAGTCTATTGATCCGGGCCAGCAGTTCACCTGGGAACACTCCAACCTGGAGGTGAACAAGCCCAAAAATCGTTACGCCAACGTCATCGCCTACGACCACTCCCGAGTCATCCTGGCTCCCATTGAAGGTAAGACCCGTCCGTCATAACGCTCTCCCTCCGAGAGCCACTCGGTTTACTATTATTGAGCTAATAGAGTGCAAAAAGATGGTCTGCATCTAAAAATCTCTATGTTGATGTCGACTTGTTAACCAGCCTTCTGAAAATAAAACATTTGACATGTTGTAAAAACAAAAGCTCTTATTACGATATTCTTGCAGAGACGGCTCTTGTTTTCTAGATTGTGTGATGTAGAAACTAGTGCAGTTCAAATTTCGACACAAAAGCCTCGGTTCAAAGTTTTCACTCACTTGACGTTCAATGTAAACTGGTTCTTTGTGGAATTGGGTTTTTTTTTCTCTCTCTTTCACTGCCTCAATCATTTGGTGCTTGTTAATTTATAAAAAAAACATTGTGGGTCTGAGTCATTCTTACTTGCCTTTTCTTTTGATCTGGAAGGAACAAGTTCTGTTCAATCTTTGCATTGTGGACAATTTGCACAAGCTTCTTTCAAAGTTTGGACTGAATTGCAAGAGATGTGTTTCAAGTTCATCAAATAATTCACAGACACAGTTTCTGTAAAAATATTTTGTCATTTGTTATTGTTATGTATACTTAAAAGTTGAATGTGATCATGGTAAATGTTTTCTCTGGGTCAGTGTTTCTGTATGGTTGGGGTTTAATGGCTAGGTAGTTTTTTGCTTTGTTTGACCTTATTTTAGTTTTTTAAATACTAGATTTTTTTTTATTTATTTATCTGTGACTTAGCTGGTCGATAATTACATGCTTTCTATAAAAACAACTACGTACTATACATTTATACTAAATTCATTTTGAAGTGGCCGTGAACACCAAACTGTATGGACAGTGTATTGCAGAGCTAAACGTTGTGCATATGTTGAGGAAATGTTGAATATCGCACAATCAATAAATAGAAAGTGCATGTCATTGGAGTATAGAGTTGTACAACACCATAGTTTACATGGGATAGAATAAATTTGAGGCTTGCTTTTTACGATCTTAAGAATAAAAGAGGAGTTGGCATGAAGGAAAGTACGAGCTGCACAGCTGAGCTGAACTAGACGAGTATTGTTTTTGGTGCATTAAGGAAAAACAGAACAAAATACTGTTGTAACTGGTGGGAATAATTCATAAAATCTAGAGTTCAGATTCAGTTCAGCAACCAGTGAATTTATAGGGGGAAAAAAAATGACCTTTTGTTGAATGTTAAATTAAAGCATTTCTCAGCTCAATTATTTCTGAGGGAGGTAAGCAGTTCATGCAATGGAATTATTTGGAGGTCTATACAGGGACTTGTTTAAACTCGTCTTTGGGTCCAGCACTAAGATCTCACACGGCGCCTGACCCGGGACGTCCCATTTGTCTCATCAGATCTGCCTCTCTCCCTTGAACTGCCTCTTTACCGCTCATAGACGGAGTACTGAGAACATCAGAGCCAGAAAACTTCTTCCTCTCACTCCTAAATCTCAAGGGACATTGTCAGAGGTAGTCACCCTTCACCGCTGACATTGTTCTGGCTGTGCATCACCAGAGGAGCTTCCCCGACTTGTCACAGTAATGCCAAACTCCCCTACTCCAGAGTACTCCTCTTTTGTCTGCGTGTTACTGCTCAGACTAGATTTCAACATTTCGCAAGAGTCAGGCCAATTTGAGGGTGCGACAACGTGCATAACAAAATTATCCCAGGGAAAAAAGAGGGGGCCTCGTCCATAAATACATAAATTAATCAAGTTTGAAATTTCTATTTTACACTGCAGTGATTTTGCTATTAGTCGCAGCAGTAGAACAATTCATGCACACCGCCATTCTGTGTTCACTTAGCTATGACTAAAGCCAAGGCACCACAGTCGAATCGTGGGACGTGGTACCCGTTTTAATGACATTTGCCTCTCCTGGTTGTATTCCCCCTCCTTTCTATTTCCTTTCTTCTCTCTTCTTGTGTTTACATGCTCCTCCATCTCTCTCCTTTTTTTTTTTCTTCATCCGCCCTCCTCAATAAGTCTAATTAAGTGTTTTATAGTCTGTCGCCTCAGTGAGTGGGGTGTCAGTCAAAGGAACACATCACAGTTCATGCTGCCTAAATTTCTCCCAATATCTGACGCTCTGTCTGGTCGCCATGCATCCTGTTGATGATGTTTACCTTTTAGGCCTTTTACCGTCATTTTCTCAACATCTTAGAATAACTGAGCCGATAGCGATCCCCACTGAGCTCAAGGATAGGTTGAGTTCTAAGTTGTTGCATGGGTGTCCTTCGTGATGGAATGTTCTACATTCTTCTACACTGCGATGCAGAGGAGCTCCTTATGACTGGATTTAGTGGGAGCGTTGTGTAACGGACCAGGTGACAGGCTGAGAGGGATGGCAGTTATATCTGTGTCCTGACTGCAGTGGCTGAGTGGCTGATTTACCCCTTTGGTATCCTGCAGGCATGGTGGTGGCGGTAAATCAGAAGAAACCTTGTTAGAATCACAGAGGTATAAAAGAGAGAATTGACGCAAGAGCAGTAGACGTAGTTGTGCCAGTGAGGCAGATGTTGCATTTAAATCAATTCAATTGGGAAGACCTGAGCTCCACTGTATCAGCTCAGCAGGGGGACATTGAACCTGAGATTGTTTCCTTGTTATCCTGGTTAAGTTTAGTTTGTGGTGTCAAATACCAGCAACACCGTCCTAAAGAAAAAAAAAAAACATACACACACACACACCACACACACACACACACACACACACACACACAACGGATCAGTCTGGAAAGTGGGCTAGTGACTGAGTCTACTGTCTTACAGATCCCTTATATTTCAGTCGTACCTACCGTGTGGAGTAACATGAAAGTATGGGAACTGCAAGAGCCGAGAGACGTTTGTGTGCACGTAAGACTCTGTATTTGGTCTAGAAGGGAGTCCTTCAACCAGATCTGACAATGTAACGTGATGAAAAGGGGCCAAGAGGCACCGTGTACCTCGGAAAGGTCACAAATTCATAACAGGGATAACGTGGAAGGATAGACAATCACTCACACACACAAATCCACACCTGCGGCCAGTTCTGAGTCACTAGTTAACCCAACGTACCTGCTTTAGGACTGAGAGTGAAGTCAAAAGCAGGGTTGAAAAATAAAACGTTTAAAATAAACCAAAAACCATTTTCCACCTGTAATAACTTTTTCGGCGCGTCTTTCTTCACGTGCAGGTATAACCGGTAGCGACTACATCAATGCCAACTACATCGACGGCTACAGGAAGCAGAACGCCTACATCGCCACCCAGGGTCCTCTACCAGAGACATTCGGAGACTTCTGGAGGATGGTGTGGGAACAGAGAGCAGCCACTGTTGTCATGATGACAAGGCTGGAAGAGAAGTCACGGGTAAGTCTGCTCGGACCTATTTCTGGACGGACGCCGGGCACCGCTCGGGGGAGGCGTCTTTTTACCTCTTCCTCTTTACCTCACGTCCACTCCACTGACATTTTTAAAATGTGTGAGTGAGTGTGTTTTTTTTTTTTAGTTTTTTTGTTTTTTTCTGCCCCACAGCACCATCCACAACCACCAGCTGCCTAAAATAACATAGACCCTTTCCATTTAACATTAATCAAGCTTGGTTTCCTTTCACTGAATGAGACTGTATTTCTTCAACCAAACATACCTTTCCGTGTCAGTCAGGCGTTCTTATCCACCGGCGACATCTCCACACACTTAGCTCTGCTTTCTCTTCGTATTTGCAGCAGGCAAGCTGTTGCATGTTCCCCACAGTGTCGGGAGAAGAGCAAGTTGTTGCACTTCCACTGTACAGTGCAGAAAGCTAAAATTAGATTTTCGAGCAAGCGAGTGCTGAAGATCGCGTGCAGTACCTGTGACCAACGCCGCCTACATCCTTCTGTTATGAGTGGAAGTTCGAGGAAATAGTTCCTGGAGAGTTTAAGAAGACAGAAATGACATGCTAGGGTGTGTTGCCACTCGTCCGCATTCTTGCTGCATATACTATCAGTTTTAGTGTCTGTAAGGAGACAATTTATTTTGAAAACTCAAATAAATAAAAAAGTCAGGACATTATGAAAGGTGTGCGCTATCTTGGAAGGATGGAGGAAGGATAAAATGAGCTGGTTTCATCTGTCTTCTTAATTTAATTGGCTAAAAAGTCACTTTGTGATGTAAAGTTTAACCTATAGGTTTTCATTGATATATAGAATGTCACAGATTGAGACACTCAATCATATACGAAGTAGTTTAAATCAGACACACCTTATTAAAATTCTGCTCGCATATTTATGCATTAACATGAATAATCTGCATAAATGAATCCTTCTGTATAATGATGACTTTTAATGCTACTATTTTTCTGCAAATAAATTTCTGCTTTCATGAATAAATACTTCTTTTTTTTCTTTTTTTAAATCATGTTGGATTGATAGTTTCATCTAATTAAATGCGTACGGTGGAGGTGAACACTTCTTCACATCACTGCCTAAAGGAGGAACCCGTGTTGATGATATTCTGACCGAGCGAGAAACGGACGTGTCTAAATGTCAAAAAGCCGGCCGCGGTGTCTCATCCTGTCAGTTTAACCTCGTGTCAACATCACGCTCACTCACCCCAGGTGTCTCCACTCATTTTCCCATCCTTCTACCCCCCTTTTCAATTGTTTACCTATCCTCAATCCTGACATGCGCATTGCTCTCCTGTCAAACGTGATCGGGATTAGCAGGTCGGTGGAACTTGAGTGTCAGCTCGAGCAGGAAACGGGAGATAAAGCTTGAGACGACCGCGTCTCCCTCACGAGCTGTCACATCTGATCAGATGTCCACTGGCACTTTCACACCCCATATTGAATGAATCTTTATTAGGTGGGCAGACGGGAACGGCAGGGGGAAGCAGGTGTTGTGTTTTTCAGATTTACTGTACACCCACTAGATAACAAACTGCTCCAGGATTTGTTCTAAAAAATCATTTTACTCCTACTCGCTGTACTAGAAAGCAAGGTTTTGTATAAGGATGTGAAATTGTAATCGCAGCGATTGTGTGAAGTGATTCACTCTTCAGACGTATGCGTCCCGTCGCACCACTGGATGTTTGTCTGTGTTTAGGGAAGGGTACAGGCGGGGAATTTGAGAGAGGTTGCCGCAGTTATGCTATAAGAATGGAGTTGTTGTGACAGTCACATCTGTTGTGTGTACATAGTGTCGTTTCTCAGATGTAAATTACAAAGCAGCTCCACCGGTGTTTCTGTCAACACCGCCTGGTGTTTTTTTTCTTAATCCACAGGAGGGTTTACATCATGAGCAGTGCAGGACCATACGTACTTGTGTCAGGGAAAACAGGATGTGATTTTTTTTTTTTTTTTTTTTAAACTTTTCCATTTATGTGCGGGATGTTGTTCGTTATCGAAGAAGCCATTCATTTGAAAACGAGAAAATTCACATGTCTGTCTCTCTGTTTTTTGTTTCCCCAGATTAAATGTGATCAATACTGGCCCAGCCGTGGCACAGAAACATACGGAATGACTCAAGTGACCCTGCTGGACACCATAGAATTGGCCACTTTCTGTGTACGCACATTCTCCTTACACAAGGTAAGTGACCTTTTTATGTTTCCTCTCTCTTTCACTTACATTTACCTTTGCCCTGCACATTCCGCTTGTTTCAATCGTACAATAAATAAATGAGCAAGGGCATAGAGGACCATACTTAAACATGTCCAAGTAAAAAAATAAACTTTGAGGAATTGCATCTGTTAGGGAGTTGTACGATAATTAATATCAAGGTCATTATTCTTCATTCACCCCGTAACTAGAGGACCAGTCGAATACAGACACAGGATTTACTCAAAACAAAAGTAATCATATAAACTGCACTTTCCATACAGAACAAAGGTATATATACACATAACCCTCCGTCTCCATTATCCCTCCAGTCCACCCTTTTTACCTTGTTCAGCTGTGTCTCCTCAATGTATCATCTGTTTACGTGCGTCTGCCAAATTGGAGCACTTAGGTAAAGTGAGCAGAAGAGAAACTCAATATACATAATTGGCAGACTGCTCTCATGCTTCTGTACCCCACGAACACACACACACACACACAAACACACAAATTCAAAGATTGAAGCACATCAGCAGGTAGGCAGTGTCAACATGCAAATGAGCATATTGTCAAGATGAAGCTGTTGTACTCGCAAGCTCCCATGCATGCTTATTCTTATATTATCAAAAGTTGCATACCTTACATGCATAAATACCTTGTCACCCTTAGATGTGGCTGAATATGACTGGCACATGCACACACATACTTGAATGAATTCATACGGAGAAAGAGAGACAAAATCATTAGCACACGTGGGACCGCTCTCATTCAACCTTCGGGAAAATACCAGGATGTGGATGGTAATAGCAGCTTTTAAAAGGGATTGCAAAAAGCTTGTGCCAGTGGACAGATTAGACATTTATCAGATTTATTTTTCTCTCTTAACCAGACAATACTGGTTCACTTTTTTTTTTTTTTTTTTTAAAGATGTGACGAGAGCGAAGGAGTAACATCAACCATGCTTTAAAGCCAGCTGGTTTGAAATTCAGGACCGTTCATATTTTGCTGCTCTCAGCCTCCCACCAAAGCCACTGATGCAGTTCTCCCTCGATCTGTCCTCTCCCTCCTTCTCGATAACTGGATCCGTTGCTGTGATTTCTTACTGAGCGGGTTTCACTTTGTATAGTATAATGCAGCAGAGACTGTTGGTGGACGAACATCCGTCCACAACCACTGTGGTTCCGATCTACACGTGTGTTTTTCTGCCCTTCGGTAAAGCTAAATTGTGTGTTTGTTTGTTTTTTTTTATTTCTTAACAAAAATAAATAAATATTTAAAACATACCAGCAGCCAAGCACCAGTCATAGCCGTGCAGTGTGCCATGGTGTTAAAAAAAAAAAAAATTTAAATGAAAGAAAAGAAAACAGGGAATGTCCAAAAAAGAAAAGGGGAAAATACGAACTAGGTCAGTTTGCTTTTAATTACCGCACTCATTTATTCATTTATTCAGCAAGAAAAAAATTTCCCTCTGTCAGGAAAGCAGAAACACTGCACTGAAATGCAAACAGCACCTCCATTAGAGGGTCTACGGAGAAGAGAGAAGGGAAGATGCAAAGGATTCTCTCTCTTTCTCTCTCTCTCTCTCTCTCTCTCTCTCTCTCCCTCATTCTCTCTGGATAATGCATCCAGAGTTGAGTTTAAAATATGAGGCTAAAACGCAGATGTGGTGTAATTTGAGTATGTTTGTATATATATTTTTTACTTTCGCTGAGTCTTGTCTGATCAGCAGGATCTGTTCAAAACATGTTTCCAAATGGTAAAGTATAACATCAGAAGCAGCACTGCACCAATGATCTATTTCAAATAAGTACCTTACCTGCTATAATTGTTTTTACTTCACTGTCATAGTGGTCACTGTGAAATCAGTTTGACTACATTATGTCTGGCGTTGAGCAGGATTAACACTGAGTGTGTTTTCTGTATTGCACAGTTCTAAAAAGTTTGATTAGGGTCTGACAATTGCAGTAAGTGGGAATTGAATTTTGTAAAAAGCAGATGGTTTTCAGTTAATGAAGTCAGAAAAGTGGCAAAGAAAAGCCGTTTTAAAGTGTTTTAAGCTATAAAATAAATTGAAACATTAATCACACGACACTTGCGATTCACACGGCTATACACTGGATATGCTTTTCTTCAAACTTTCATTTCACCATTATATTTAATCCAATCTTGTCTCCGCCTATTTTTTTCCTCCTCCAGAATGGTTCAAGTGAGAAGCGGGAGGTTCGTCAGTTCCAGTTCACTGCGTGGCCCGACCACGGAGTACCAGAGTACCCGACCCCTTTCCTGGCCTTCCTGCGTAGGGTGAAGACCTGTAACCCTCCTGATGCTGGGCCCATTATCGCTCACTGCAGGTCAGATTGAATTTTTTGGGGTATTAATATTAAGCATTTTATTAAGTTAAGTCTTGTTGTGGCTTCAATAAAAGGTTTCAAAGTAAGTAAGTCAGGACTTGCTTTTTCTAAAGCACAGTTGTTAGTCAAACCCACTAGTAAAGCTTTTTTATTCTAACCCATCACATGGAAGGACACATGAGTCTTTGTTTCTTTTATTCCACCATTATATTGCATTAATATCCATTAACAATCAGAATGGAAGAGGAGATCGCTGTGTGTGTGTATGTGTTTTATTATACATTACATAACACAAGCTCTCTTTCTGATGCGATCCCTGTCTATTCTTTCCTCCATCGGTCACATCATTTCCTTCTATAAGGCATCCTTTTTTCCCCCGCTGTCATTTTCTACACCTTTTTCTTCCTCTTTCTGTCAAAAGCCTCACAGTAATCCCTTCTCATCTTTTCTGCTTCTCCCTTTTCTCCTTAGCTCCTCTCCTTTTTTTTTACAAGAGATATTTCTCAAATGGCTTATTCAAATTGAAACCTTCCTTTTTGTCAAGATAAGACTTCAGTGAGTCCAAAGCGCTACACAATAAAAGTGAAATTTGACAGCTTGCCTCAATGAGTCTCTGCCACTGTCCTCGTGTTTTTTTGTGTTTGTCAGTTTGTATTGTTTCTGTATTCATGCGCTGTCTCAGTTTTTCCCACTTAAATATTTAAGCTGTGTCACCATCTCAAAAAAAAAAAAAAATACAACTAACAAACAAAATAAAAAGAAATGACTGGAAGTACCGTAAATGACGATTCATGATGTCTGGATTCAGAATAGCAAATAATGAGTTATGATAATGTTTAGTTTTTTTTTTTGTTTTTTTTTTAGTAACACTATAGAAATTAAACCAGAAACACTTTGATTTGCAGCCATTAAACATTTTTTTTTACATTTCTTTTTGGTTTTTTTTTTCTCCCTCAGTGCGGGTGTCGGTCGGACGGGCTGCTTCATCGTCATCGACGCCATGCTAGAGCGTATCAAGCACGAGAAGACTGTTGATATTTACGGTCATGTGACACTGATGCGCTCACAGAGGAACTACATGGTGCAGACGGAGGACCAGTACAGCTTCATTCACGACGCGCTGCTGGAGGCGGTCGCCTGCGGGAACACGGAGGTGGCAGCCAGGAGCCTGTACTCCTACATCCAGAAGCTGGCCCAGGTTGAAAGTGGCGAGCACGTCACTGGGATGGAGCTAGAGTTTAAGGTACAAGAAATGTCAGGTCGATTACCTCGTTGTCATTTTCAAGTGCCCAGAAATTCCGGAGTTTTACACTGTGTTTATGCTCAGGCTCTTCTTATCGGTAATGAAACTTGAAGACTGCATATTATCAACTGCTGCAGATTAACTGCTGCTAAAATCTGGCATGAAAAATCTGGCACAAGCTGCTTGTACTTTGTCTCAGTCTTATAGTCTCCAGGTTAAAAATCTAGGTTTACCTTACAGCCCAGTATGATCTCAGTTTGGCCAGACCAGTCATATGATAGTGTGATATCCCATATAAGACAATTTATTTATTTTTTTTAGTGCAAAGAAGTACAAGAAAATACAAGAAAAAATAGGTTTTTTTTTACGCTTCCATTTTGCACATTAACTAGTAATGATATTTTGCTATAAATAATGTTGTTATTGTTCATTAGTTTCACTTCCAACTGGTCCAATGGAAGCTGTACTGATGCATTCAATTATTAAGTGATTCATTAGAGGTCATGAGGAAACTCTGGGACCTGAAACTAAACAGCAGATATCAACGCTTCTCATATCTGAGAGATTGGTGGATAGTAAATGCTAACTGTATAATAGTTAATGAAATAGAATTTCATTACTTACAAAAGAGCCATACCATAGGTATTGAGTTTGTGAAAGCATGCATGCTTAAGGCTGCAGAATCTGCATAATGTATTCATAGTCGATTTAAAAAAAAAAATGCTTAATGTTTACATTTTTAAAGCATAATTGTACTCTTTGCACCTAAACGAAGGAAAATCTTTAGCGTTGATTGTATTTATGGGGTATTTCTACTATTATTTTACTGATTTGCAACCTTGCTTGAGTTCATTTGCTCTCACCAAAAGGTGAGACCTCAATGGATGATAGAAATCGCAGTGAATGTTTTCTCCATCATTTTTAAACTTTGCAAAGTCATCAGGCTAGTAAATGCCGGCCAGACTGAATCATTTTGCAGGCCACTTTGGCCCGTGGGGCTTTTGTTTGACATTCCTAATTTATATGTTGAGGTTCCACTATTAAGTTCTCATCATAAGGGAATAATAATCATCCATCCATCCACCCATCCATTTTCTATTTTTTTGTGTGTGCTCTCTGACTTTATTTTAAGCCAATGTAATCGTTCTCAAATGAGCCTTGCAGCAAGCTTTCTTTTTCCCACTAATTATTTTTGATGCAAATCTATTTTTCCCCTCCAACATAGTTGTTTTTCATCACTTTTTGCTGTGTGCCAAAATATTAGTTGATATATATGTTTTGTTTTGTTATTGGGCATTTGTTTGCATTTTGGTGTATGGGGAAAGAAAAAAAAAAAAAAGAACCCACAGTGGTTATGTGCCAGCTGCTTGGTTTTTAGCAAGCAACTGTAAAATTAGATTAAGAAGAAGAGAAAGATACAAAATGGATGGTTACGATCGCAGTCTGAGAAAACAACATTTAAGCTGAGAGTAGATGTAGTTTGCAGTGAATCCTTGCACAGTGCGTCAGGTAAATGTGAATGTGGCATCAGACAAAAGGTAGGTGGGGAGTCTCTTTCAGTGTGTTGCTCATAAAGACATAATGGCAACACTGAATGAGCATGGTTAAGCTTACAGAGTTCAGCGTTTGACGTGGGGATGTTTTGCTTGAAGATGTAATACCATTCAGCCAAAGGGAAATAGGAATAAATTAAGCCTGCCTCATTTACATGGCAGCTATTTGGCAGTTGAAAGATGCTGTCCAGGTAATGGGATCCCAGAAGGACTAGAAAGCAAATCTCCCTTCCTTTATTGAGTCTCACTTCAATATTTTAATTACATAGATACACGCTATGGATTATTGTATGGCTTTTATTTTATTTTTTTTTCAGAGCTAGGAAAATGGAAATCTTGAAGACTTGGAGAACTGAGGGCCACAGCTTCCTTTTGTTTCATTTGAGGATTTAAAATAATATGCTCAAGCAAAGAAATTGGGTTTAATCTGGGAGGCACATTGGAGGATTTCTGGCTGAAGGCAGTTTGGATTTGAGTTTTAAGTTCAAGACAGAAAGCGCTTATGCTTTCATTATGAAATTCATGACAAAGCAGTCTGCGAGGATAGACACAGTGTAAACTTGCACAGATCTCAAACAGAAATCTTAACAATCATCAGCATATAAACTCACCTCTTCTTCCTCACTCCAGTCAGGTTCTGCTGACCTTGAATTGCACACAGTCTCACTCTCAAATCATCTGTCATCTTCACCATTGCCATTCATCAACACAGCCCCCCTGCCAAGAAACAATAATAGTGCTGGTGTGTTTCGACCTTTTTTTTTTTTCTTAATTCACTGGCGCACAACTGTGATGGAATCTTCATCGCCATCTGTAACGGGGATAATGCTGAGTTGGCGTCAAGAGCCGTACTGGGATTAATAACGTCCATGCTACCGTCAGGATGGAGGAGGGAGGTTTGTGTGCATGAATAAGGATGGGTGAGCTAAGTAATTAATACTTGATGATGACAAATGGAAGTGGATGGCAGGGCAAGTGAGGGGAGGGACATTTGGCTAATGAACAAAGGGATGACTGTATGCTAACTTGGCATGAAGGAAGCGATTGGACAGGATGCTACGCTATAGGGAAAGGTGGGAGGGCGTTGTAACTCCCAGATGGAACGTGGCGTTGTACAGACTTAAGCTGTGACTGTTGGGACTTTCAGGAATTCAACAGGGGAGGGATAAAAGTCTGGAATGAAAAGTCTGGAATGAATTACAACATGAACACTGGAAAGTGCTTCACTGATTCTCCATTGTCCCATTGATCTATTTTTTTCATGACCAATCACAGTTTTTAATCACTATTTAATTGGAACGCAAAATAATTGGATGTAAAAGCGGTAACAATTGAAAAGAAAAAGATTGCAATTTTATCATCTTCCTGATGGATACAAACTTTTTAGGTGTTTAATGATTGGGTTACAGTCAGCACTCTTGTTTTTCTAGTATTCTCTTGTATTGCTGGGTTGATTTTTTTTTTCTTTCAGTACAATTGAAACTAACCTGAACAGTTCTCAATAGCAACATCAATATTGGAGTGGTACGTGGAGGGGAGGGTGAAAGCAGGAAGAAAAGTCTTTTATCAGTCAAAGTCAAAAAAGTGTCAATAGGGCAGAGCAGATGGGACTACTTGGGAGACCGGCCCAGAAACAGAGCGATCCAATGAGGCCACTTGGAATTGTGGCCTGGGCATAGTGCGAGCACACAGTACTACTATGGTGGCCAGCAAGGCGGCCCGAGGGGGCAGCCCAGAAACAAGACAAGCAGAGAGGGCTGCTTGGACAGATTGGGCCACCTGGGGGGGGTGGCCCACGGAGAGGGCGATCGGAAGGGCGGCCCAGGAACGGTGCGGTCCAACAGGGCCACTCGCGAGGGTGGCCCAGAAACAGGGCGATGTGATGAGGCCTCTCGGGTGGGTGGCCTGAGAACAGTGCAGACCGGAAACAGGGGGAGTGAATGAAGCTGCTCGAGGGGGCAGTCTCGGAACAGTGCAAACTGGGCCACTTGTGACGGCAGCTTGGGCGATCATGATGATGCCTCTCCGGGGCTAAGCAGAGGGCGAAGGTGACTAAGCCCCTCCGGGGGCGGAGAAGGAGGCTGGGTGGAACAAAGACCCAAATGAGTCCGAGAAAGTGTGCTGAAGTCTACGGAGCCCCTCCGGGGGCCAAGCCGAGGGCCAAAGAGGGCCCCTCCGGGGGTCTAGCAGTTGGTTGGAGGCAACAACGCTCCTCAGGGAGCCGAGTGGGATGGCAAAGGTCATGAAGCCCCTCCGGGGGTCCGGAAGAGACGGGTTCCCCCGGTAACCTAGTCTCATATGCATCGGGTTCAGGTCCACAATTTATTGCTGCTTTTACTGAACGCCAATACACACAAACATCAGCTCCTGGAGCTGCTCCACAAGCTAAGTAATGTCTGCCAGCTCCATTTTGTTGGCTTAGTACACAAGGTGCAGAACCAAGGGTGATTCTTAATGAAGTTGTTAAATGAAGACTTCTGAAGATTTGGAAAAAAGAACAGTGCCCAAATATTTCCACAAGGGAGAACCAAAAACATGGGGGGACATCCTAGAGGCAAGAGGCAATCATAAACAAGCTGTTATGATAAGCCAATATTAATGCAAGATAATCAGACATCAGTGAGACAAGGATGAACAAGTTTTGGGGAGAAACACATTAGGAGGTAAGCTATAACAAAGACTGTTTGACAACAATCAAGAGTGATAAGGGAACATGAGTAAGCACAGTGGAGGACTCAAAGGTGTAGCCAGACACAAGAGATGAGTAGAGAAAAGATGCACGTGAACATAGAGAGGAAACATAAAACCAGGCATGACCTTCACCAAAGACCATAACATGTCCTCGGGCATGAATTCCAGACATTCACACAAAACGTTCACATTAAACTAGTACATTAAATAATGTCCAAGGACTCTCACATGTCCTTGGAAGGGAAGCCTGGGAAAGAGTGTGTGCGGACGGAGCCACTCAGGAAATTGGCCCTAGCAATGACAAAGAAGTCCCTAGTGGAGTTCAAAAGGAGTGTGAATTCGACAAACTCACTCTAGACAATCAGGACAGCTCCAGGTGCAACCTTTAACAGTGTGAGCTGACAGGACAGCTTAGAAGGGCAACCCAGAAAACAGGACACACAAACATGACAGCTTATGAGTGAGGCCCACAAACAAGGCATGTAGAAAGGGCCACATGAAAGAGCAGCCCAGGAAAAAGGGCGAGTGGACCGGGCCATACCAGAGAACGGCTGGGAGTGCATAACTGGAACAGGGCATGCTGACTGGGCCACTTGGGGTGGTGGCCCAGTAACAGGGCGAGCGGATGGGGCCACTTGGAACTGTGACCAAAGTTATGACAACTTAGTCTCACAGCGAACTGGGCTGCTCGGGGGGGCAGCCCAGAATCGGGGTGAGCGGACAGAACATGTGGCCCCTGGCTCCTCTGGGAGCCGAGGAAACAGGACGGCTTGGTGGGAGAACCCTAGAACATGGTGGGCAGACAGAATAGCTCAGGAGGATGGCAACTTGGGAGAGTGACCTGGGCAATCACAATGAAGTCCCTCTGGGGGCTACGAGCATGGCAAAGGCAACAAGCCTGGGGGAGCTCTGGAGGTCAAATCAGGGGCAGAGTGAACTGTTGAGTTCTAGCTCTATCTATACACTATCTATACACCCTGAAACAGGTTGTACAGATAGAGCTGCTCAAGTGTGGAGCTCAGAATTAGGATAAGCTGATGTGGCCACATGGGAAGCCCAGGAATAGAGGGGAGGTGGCAGACTGGTTGGTCCAAAAGGGTGATGACACCAATGCGTATTTGAGGACTGAGGGTGACAAAAGCCCCTCCAGGGGCCCGTTTACACGACGACATTTCAATATGTTTAAAAAAAAAAAAAAAGTCTTGCGTTGACAAGGCAGTAGTGGACACTTTGACAATGATGTAATTATGCCAGGCTACAGGAGGGCGCTGTTGCTTGTTTTTGTAATGAAACCATACATGCATGTGTGCAAAGAACAATATGCTATAAACAAAATCGAGAGAACCCGACATTCGCACGGACTGACAATGAATCGAATGCTATTAAGGGGTGATTCTCAACTATTAAACTCATATTATGGACGATAAAACTGGAATTCAGACCGCGAGTCATACCACTACAGGGGCTGCTATGTTTGTTTACTGGAGCATAAGCAGAATTAACTATTTACCACAGGGAGAGATGTGCATGCGCATTAACAGTGCTCCGTGACCTCCGGGAGTCCTGCAAGGGGGAATCACGTCTCTGAAATAAAAGTACCACTTTGGGAGTCAATATATATAAACGTTGTGGATGCAGTGGATCCGAACAGCGGTGTCGTGTGAATGTAACCTCCAAAAGTGAAGATAGTTTTGCGGATACACATTGAAAATTGTACACATTGTTGCATAATGTTCAAGAAAATGTTTTTGGAAAGGTAGAAGAACTACATTTAGCTGTGATACTGCTGTGTTTTTGGTCTTAGAACAACTGATTTCGTGAGCCACACTTCTTCGTATACAAGTAGCTATCCCTAGTGTAGCATTATGTGCCTAAAGTTTGCTATACATCATCCCAGTGACCAGATGAGCTTTGCTATAAATGGGGTGAGCCTGGCAGTCATGACCAGTGGTACAGGAGGCTCATCTCTGCATTGTTGAATGACAAGTTGCCAGGTTTGGCTGAGTTCCCCTGCACTCTCTTTGGTGTTTGCTAGTGCAACGGAGGGCCTCTTTAGCAGTGCCAGGCCACCTCAAGCCTTTCCAGGTGCCTTTGTGAAACACAGATCAAAGGAGAACATTCCCAAGGGAGGAGGGGGAAAAAAAAACTCTGGACAAATACCAAGTGGCCACAAACACAGATGTACTTGAGCTGTGGGGGGAGAATTGGACAGAAACACAGGAGAATACTCTGATGGGAAGCGGAAATGAAAATTTAAACTCCAATTTAGGATGAATATTTTGACTTTTAATATTTTGACAGCCACTGGAAGAAAAACAAATATGCATTTACGCCTACTTTTTGAGTAAGGTCATCAGCTCCTATTGCCTCTTTCACTCCTCAGGTTTTCTTTCAGCACACTTTGTTTCTGTCTGAAAGAAATCCTAAACAATCTGAGGAGGGTGGCTTCTATTTGCCAGCTAACAAGCTGACGCACCCACCCAAACGCGCAGACATCCTTTGTTGAGACGTCGAAGCCAAAAAGAGGCGATCATAGGACTTGGTGACCCGCAAACTCCCACTCAGGTCCTCGTGGTGATGATGAGGTAGCAGTGCGCCATTTCATTTTGATCATTATGCTCTGTATGTGTGTGTCTGCGTCCGTTTGTATGTCTGGAAAAATCCCTGTGTGAGTTTGTGTTTTATACACACATACCACACTGGGTTTATCAAAGGCGCGAGTGACCCACTTTTGAACGAGTTTTCTTTTTCATACAGACTTGATCCAGAGGCTTGTTAGTCTGAGCGTGAGGCATGTTTTTCACTGCATCCGACCCTGCAGGACCTCACAAGTTGCAAATGGGGGATGAAGATTTTGAATTGCCTCTTAATAAATACGTTCACTTGATAAACAATGTCCCTTTGAAGCTTTGTCGTCTTTGTTAAAGCGTTGATGAAAGGATCTGACTGGATCTTCTTTATTACATTGCTACTAACGGGCTCCAATTTCCAGCCATCTCATACCTGTCTTCCCTTCCATCCCCTTTTATTATCATCTGCTGTCCTCTTTTCAGCATATATCTCATCTCACACGCGTCTCTCCTTTTGAAACTCCCTTAGCTTTCTCACTTTTCATCTTCTTTTAATCTTCTTTCTCCCACTCCATATCATCCAATCCATGCATTATGAGTATTTTTTAGATTTTCTATTTCTCACTATGCTGTTCATTCATTGGTGTATTAATCTCCTTCAATTTCTTCTTTATCAGCGTTTGGCCAACTCCAAAGCCCATACGTCGCGCTTCATCAGTGCCAACCTTCCCTGCAACAAGTTCAAGAACCGACTGGTCAACATCATGCCGTACGAGACCACGCGGGTCTGCTTGCAGCCAATTAGAGGGTTGGAAGGGTCTGACTACATCAATTCCAGCTTCATTGATGGATACAGGTAGGTCTAACAAAACAGGAAACTTTCCAGTATGATCTGTGCAAAGTGATGCAACTACATTTGTTTTATATAATTACAGAAAATCATCAGGGCCATTTTGACAATGCCTAAAACAATATTTGGTAATTGGCTGCAATGTTATGACTTATCAGAATACCAACGGAGCAAACAGGTTAATAATTAAAGAACTCACTGGCTTATTTCACCCCATTTACTCTTTGCAATCCACAAGTTGATGTGCATTACTGAGTGTTGGCAAGTCGTCCAGTGTTTTTCAAAAAATGCATCACAAATCACTAAGAAATTTGTGCTGTCAAGATTTGTTGCCAGATTTCTTTCAGAGAGTAAATTTTAAACTGATACAAAATCATTAACCAAGCCCAACATAAATGTTTTTGTTTTTTTTTAACATGGATCAATTGCAGGCAACAGAAGGCCTACATTGCCACACAAGGACCTCTGGCAGAGACAACAGAAGACTTCTGGAGAATGCTCTGGGAGAACAACTCCACTATTGTTGTCATGTTGACCAAACTTAGAGAAATGGGGCGGGTAAGACTTTAAATTCACATCACTTTGGAATCTTTATTGTTAGAGCATAAAATTATGCCAATTAAAATTTTGGGGATTTGTCAACTGTTTTTGCTAAAATAGGAAAAGTGTCACCAGTACTGGCCAGCGGAGCGTTCTGCTAGATATCAGTACTTTGTGGTGGATCCCATGGCCGAGTACAACATGCCCCAGTACATCCTGCGAGAGTTCAAGGTCACAGATGCCAGGGTAAGAGAAACCAGGAAGTGTTTGACGGGATGGCTTGTTTAAGCAGACTGCTGAATATGAAAGAGCAAGGTACCGTACTATTTGGGAAGTTTAAAAAAAGTCTTTGAAATAGAATTAGTTAAATACCCATCTATGCATCACAGACCTTTGTGCTCTATACTATACGTTTTGGTAATCAGCCTTCATTACAACATCATAACAAAATCATCAAAGCTGCATTGCAAGTGTTTCGGCAATGTATTTTAGTGTTTTTGTTTTTGATCCTATCGTAAAATTTTCAAACATACACACTTACTTTCACATTGGGTTTTCTGTGAGGAGCCTTAACTTAAGTTGTCCACAGATATTGCACATTTATCTTGGATATTTTCCCACAAAATCCATAAAACTGTTTAGTTATTCGATGTATTTTCACAAAACGCAGCAGCGACCTCATTAATGAGAGTTCATGACCAAACTAACTTTTCTTTCCCTGAACTGCTGAAAGCTCACATTGCTGTAGTTACTCTCTTTACCTCAAGATTCCTTTTTTTTTTTTTTTTTTGGGTCCAATTAAGTTGGATGGTTTTGAAGCTGCAACAGCAGAAATCGAGCAGGAGGAATGAAAAAAAACGGAACCGCCTGACTTATCCTGTGATTTCTGAGGTGGTGGGGCAGCAAGTTCGCAGCCATGTTGTTGGCATTAAAAGGAAAATGCACATGCACTGAGATCCAAGCAGACATATTATCTACAGAGAAGGCATGCGGAAAGAAATCGGGCATAAATTCTGTATAAACTTTTGTGTTAACTCCCTTGAAGGACACCAGAACATGGGTGGACATACATAGATTTTGTTAATACATAAACTCGTGCAGTGTTCAGCAACATCTCTCCTGACAAATATATGCACACGCACACGCACTCCTTGTGTACGTTTTGTATGTTAAAATTTATAAAAACACAAGTACAGATTTTTTTTTTTTAAATCCACAGACACGTGTGTACTAGTATTTGAGCATGTAATCTGTCTACTACACATGCTGGTTAGTGCTGGATTTCTTTTCAGAAGACTCTCAACAGGGATTCATCAAAGCACACAATGGTAGCAAGCAGACAGCGAAAGCTTATCATTGCAGTTAAGAAAATAAAGCGGAGCCATGGAGGGAGCGATACGATCTGTGGTGGGTTCGTGCGTGAGGTATTTGTGCGCACGTCTGTAGGCTTGAGGCCTCTGCTAGTGATTGTATATGCATCTTTGTGTGTTGGTAAACTAAATTCCACCCCACATTCTAGATAATCAGTGTATGTTTTAAATTTTTTTTTTCTCTGTACTGAGTGAGAGTGTGTAGTTGTCTGCGTGTGTGTGTTCACGCGTACGTCGCATGCCTCTGCGCAGTAATAGCACAGACTCCACGCCTCAACACTCACATCTTGCGAGCCAGTCACGTATTTAATCACACAATTTGACACGCCGCGTGGGCCCTCAGGTTGTGTGTTAAATTTTCCCCTCTTTTTTTTTTTTTCCTCCTCTCTTTCTTTGGCGTGCTCGGTTTATTGTGTTGTTGTCTTTGCCCCTCTTTCATTTTTAATCCCCCTGCTGAGGCTAAATGTTTTTGAGATGGAAAACAAAGGCGAGGAAAGAAAGAAAACATGCAATGCGTCATAAAACAGGGAAAGAGACACGAGATGGTTTCACAAAGAGAATAGGTATATGGAGCTTAACTTATTAAAATCCAGATCGCTGTATTTGTCAACTACAATAAATGTACATGATTACATCTTGGCTTCCCATGTAGATCCACAGCTTTCGCATCACACACTGGCACATGGGACAACGGGCACAAGATTCAATAGACAGATTATGTATATTCGTTGACACACACTATCTGTATGCACTGTACATTCAGCATACAGTCACCATCTGCATTTAGCCTGCGAGCAGAACAGGGGAATGATTAGCTCCAGGGAAGCTCTAAATGAATGAATTAGAATGTAGGGCAGCTACTAAATATGATTTTAGACCCTCAGGTTCTGCTAAAAGTGTTTTTTTTTTTTCCTCATTTAAGACATAAAACTTTTATTTATGTCTATTGCTGATGTATGATTAATGTCTTTCCCCACACGTGATCATGCAACTTAAATGTACTTTCTCTCCTCATGTATCGCTAAAAATGTAGACAAATGTACTTTTTAAAATGATTTCCCAAGCTTGTTGCTAAAGACAAAAATAACCACATGCCAAGTGAGTATTGAACCAATTGTACCGTTGGCAGTGTGAACAAACGGGAAAGAGAACGTGTGAGAATAACACATCACGTCTAAACTGAAGTCAGTTGTGCAGAGAAGTGAGAAACAACTGGAGAAATGAACACCTGGCTGTCTTAATTACTGGTGGCATCAAGCGGCGCCTGTCTCTGCAAAAAAAAAAAAAAAAAATGCTCATCTCTGCTGTCTTTTCTTGAGAAACTTCCTCTCTCCGAGACAACTTGAATAGAACTTTCTCTTGCAAGGACACAAGTATTGACTGTGCATTCTCAGACTGGATAATCAGCTCTCTCAAAATAAAGCAGATCATTTCCCCTTGTCCTAGTGCAGTGCCACAAAAATGAATTTGAAATGTTTTTGTTTGCATAGGAAGCACTCGCAGTTGTCTCAACCATCAAAACAAGATTATATAAATCAATATGAGATTAAGTTGTTGAGATTGACATTTTTTTTCTGTCCTCATGTGCATGTCAGTGCGCCAGGGTTTGTGGTTCCAATTTTCACCTCCTGCTCCATCAGTCCTTTACCCGTTGCTTCGCACCTCGCTCGTTCTGCTCATCCATCAGGATGGTTTATTGATCGGATTGCAGGATTATCCTATTCAACATGGTGTCTGGGAGAAGACGCTTGTCATGGCAGATACACTATTGATTAGCTTCAACTGGGACCTGCTTGTGACACGAGTGCGCGCGCGCACACACACGCTAACACAAGAGGACAGGAGAGAAACAATAGGGCTTGCGGCTAGAGAGGAAAGGACGATGTGTGTGTCATTGAATCTGCAGATTTTGTCTTTTAGAGAAGAATCAATTTTGAATTAGTATTAAGATTAAAAAAAGGTGATGCACACAAAGATAAAGTTACTCGCTGGTCTGTTAGATACATGTAATCTCGCTTCGTTCAGGTGCCAGCATGCTTCATTAACTGACTTATTTTTCGTTGTCTTTTGCAGGACGGCCAGTCCAGAACTGTTCGGCAGTTCCAGTTTACCGACTGGCCTGAGCAAGGCGTGCCCAAATCAGGGGAGGGATTCATTGACTTCATAGGCCAGGTGCATAAAACGAAAGAGCAGTTTGGACAGGACGGACCAATCTCTGTTCATTGCAGGTAGGTGCACCGAATGTCATGGCAACACATTTACACATTTACTCTCACAAGGAGGAAAAAAAAAAATCTTTTATTTATTTATTTATTTTTTTTTTTTTTTTATGGGTGAAAGATAAGGTTACAGTGGACAAACAAATCTCCACGAGAAGAACTCAACAATGTGTTGAGGTGATTTATCCAATTTTAAGATTATTTTACTCAGCTTCGAATGACCAAAAGTCATTACAGTGTCACCTCATATATTCCAATCAGCTCCCACTCAACAATAAAATAATGATATATAGGTACACAACTGTCTCTGTGACCTTGCATGTGTCCTATATTCGTAAATGTGATAACTGAATACTGCATGCCTTCATATTTTCAGCTTTGATTATCAAAGCTCAAAGTCACTGTGACCTCCACCCACTACTGTCAGTAATTTTGTCCATCAAAAAAGCAATTTATAAAACTGGCATATATTTCATGAGCTTGCAAAAATAAGAATTCAATAATGCTCGGAACAGCTTTACTACTTCATTACAGTAATAGTTTCCTTAATTTGTTGTCATCATTAATCTATGATACAAAACATGTCACGCTTTCTTGTTAAACTTCTCTATTATGTTCTGGGTTTACCCGACCAGGCGGCAGCACTGTGCTGAAAGACCTGCTTTCCTTCTTAAAAGATATAGGCTTCAAGAGTAGAGGCACGATAAAATCACTTAAGGTGGTTATTGTTTCGCAGCACAGTTCCTCCCGAGGTGCAGTTCTAATAGCACCTTCAGATATGATCACTCACTTTTTCTTTTTTTTTTTTTGGTTGCGGTACACTAGCTCTGCACCTCCACAGGCCCTGCTCCTCCATAATTGATAAGGCTCAGATGTGGCTTGGCATTTGCAAGGAGGAGACATATGAAACGATACAGCCATTCTTTTTTCTTTTTTTTTTTTTTTTTTTTTTTGGTTTTTACGATTGTGTCGTGATACATTTTGATCAGTTCAGGTAGAACTTCCAAGGTTACTTTCATCATTAAGTCGACGTAGTGGGAGCTCTCAGAGAGTCATATTTAGAAGTGGTCACCGCCAAGACCTGGGATCATTCGTATTCATCGTGAAACGTTTGTACTGGAATCGACTAATTGAGTTGCTGCTTTCCGAAGCCAGACGGTTTTGTGTGCCGTTCCAGACAAAGGAGAACGTAAACTGTAGAAGTTCCATCAAAAAAATGTCAATTTCCATCAATGTCCTGTAATTTGCATTCGGAAAAGCCTTCAGAGTCTGCTCCTTCGGAATGGATGGCATTAACAACATGGATAATCTCCTTGCTGTCTCATGACAATATTTTACTTTGGGATGGCAGTCCGTGTTTTTTCTTTTTGTGCTCAGGCGCCATGACATCATCAAGAGGACGTTCACCTCCCTAGTATTAAAAACCAATGATGTCATCAGCCACCAAATGGCCCCCTGGGAGTTGTAATATCTGTCAGGGAAGCTCCAATAAGACTGACTTATTCCACTCTCCCATGAAGTCATTATTGAAGAGAGAAAATGCTGCCTCAAAGTGAAAGCGCGTTTATTGCAGGACCAGAGTAATGGAAGGAAAGAGGCCCCCGGACTATTAATGCAAACGGCAAAGGGTCACATGACCACTCAAATCATTAGAGTCTTGTGCAGTTAATCGGGTTACAGGTAGGTGTCAGGAGGCAGATATCTCATTTGGAAAGGCATTTCTCTCGAGTAGTGATGTTGATTGCTTGCTTTATCTATCAGCACTGTAGTCACCTCCTCCTCTGTCTCCTCCTCCTCCTGCTCATCCCTCTTCTTCCGTCCTCTCTCCATCAGGCTGTGTCTCCTTCAAGAGAGAAGCTTATGCCTCCCATTCCTCTTACTATTTTGTCTTCTGGCGCCACCCTTCCTTGTCTGTCATCTGCCCGTCTTTATTTTTTTAATCCTCCCTCTCCCTTTGCCTCCCTACCCATCCAGTCATTCTCCAGAACCTCTTTTCTTTCACTCCAACCCTCTTTTCTTTTCTTCCCGTCCTCGTCTTCTTTTTTTTTTTTTTTTTTTTTCCAGCGGCAG
>OMNM01027210.1:10293-21773 GCA_900302745.1 Parablennius parvicornis | reverse complement strand
TCATGGTACAACAAGCAGTTAACATGGAGTCCTCCAATACAATGAAGTTTAAAATACACATTCTCTTCATTACCTCCTTTTATCCACTGGAAAGCAACACTTATGTCCAACATGATACGGTTATCATCACAAGAATCTCCAGCATTACGGCTCAGGCCGAAAGTATTCCACTGTTGATTAGACTCTTCATACGATTCAGTGCCTGAAGCACCTGTTGGTCAGTACAGCTAGCCTGTTGTGCAGAATAGTTTCTCTGTCTCTGTGGATAGCTCAGTCTTCAGTTGATGAAAGAGACACAGATGTGCTTAGGTTTCCTTTCGCATGCCAACGAAACATCAAATGATGAACAACAAAAGGTTGTTCATATCTTTTTTTTTTTTTTCCTCAAATATGCCTTTGCTAATTATTTTTGGAGGTCATGTTTGACATTTAGTGTTGACAAAGTAAACTCTGGAATGCAGGTAAACAGATCTCCCAGTTGTCCTTTTTTTTCTTTCCATACAGGCCCTTGCACTCACAGAAATATCTCCACAGGTTTAAGTGGAGACCATGTAGAGATAAGTTAGTGAGGTATCGCACTGCGATGTTTCGTCAAAAGGTTTGACTTGAGCATCACTGCCGAGTCTTCCAGCTCAGGAGCTCCTCAGTCCACGTCGTCGTAAATCCCATCGTCTATCACAGGTTAGTTGGTTATTTACATAACCTAACTGACGGCCGCCTCCGAAGGCGGTCCAAACAAATCCATGCAGGACTTTTCTCAGTAAAGATAATCTCTGTTCATGTTAGTCCGCACCGCGCACGTCTTCAGGTGACAACGGTCCTCCACTGGTTTGCTCCCGTGTTCTTTATTTTTTTCCCCCAGATCAGACGTGAGTCTGCATTCGTTGTGACGGCCGGCCATAGTCGGACTGCTGAGAAGACACTTGTGAGGAGGCATAAGAGAAGCGAGACGAGCTCGACACCTTGCTGGCCTGATCTGATTGGTCGTACGCATCCACCTTCTCGTAGGAAGCGGGCTTAACGTAGCTGGTGAAGGCACGGCCGTAGGTAGCAGGTAGGTAAGCTGAGCCGCTGTAGAGGGGATCGGTGGGGTAGATACTGGCTGGCTGTGCAGCCTGCTGCTGGGCAGCCTGCTGCTGCTCGTACGATGTCCTGCCTGCTGTGGTGGTTGCATATCGGTTGGAGAAGTCGTACATACGAGGCTGGGTGCCGTGCTGACCATATACAGGGCTCGGGGAGGGCAACTGCGACGGGGTGTAAACTGGCCGAGAGTTGGGCACGTACTCGGAGAATCCACTGCTGCGGATATGGCGATCGTCATGGCCACGGACATTGTAGTAGCCATTCGTGGGGTCCTTTGAGAAAGGCAGAAGATTCAGCCATCGTTAGCTCAAATTCGTTTGGAATTATGTGCAATAAAGATGACAAACATGAATATTTAGCTATTTTGAGACTGCTCTTTTCAGAAAGAGTGTTGAATTTTACCTTGATGTCCGATCTTTCGTCCTCCTCCTCTTCCAGGAGGTCGCTGTGTTCTGTGCGTGAAGTCCCTGGAGACTCACTGCTGTTTGGAGCCTGAGAGAAAACCAAGCAGTGTTTGAAGAATTGCTAGAAAGAACAAGACCTCACATCAATAGGACCAAAAGCAAGCGTGAGCGTCACGTCACTGTATTTATGTGTTAACGTACAGTTAAGGTGGATGAACCTACCATGGGCTCTTTCACATCTTCCTCGTCGTCATTGCCACGTGTGGCGTTGTGATCACTGTGAACAATCTGCACTCTGATGTCGCTCTTAGACAGACGAGTGCACCTTTTGCCTGCGAGAAATTAAAGAGAGAGGTTTTCGTTGAAAAAAAATCTGCCTGAGCGCGAGTTGAAAGTGCACAAAGTTGAATGTGAAACTGTTCGTTATTCAGCTCACAAACAATGTGCTTTGCAAGATTTGAAGAATTGGCTGTTGACCCTCTCGCCCATACTAACCGTTGAGCTCACCTTTGCCTGTGTGCCTGCAGCAGAGGGAGACAAGAGTAATAACGCAGATGAGCAGGACACAGCCTCCACCCACCGCTCCACCGACGATTATCAACATAGGCAGGGCTTCTGCAGCAAGACGAGTGGCAAAAAAAATATAGAAGGGGAGAGTGAAAATGAGAGACAACAGAGCACAATTGTCAGTGTCAAGAAAGTACGGATCAGAGAAAAGGAAAGAAAATAGAAAGGCTCATTCATTTGTTTTGCGAATCCAGAAAAACACCGGTGCCTATAAAATCATCTGCAGTGAAGCCTCCTCACAGCTACTGTAGCATACGCTCAAGCATGCAATCCAGCATCTCACAGCCTGGCCATTGTCTTTAATCTCTCTGAAAGAAGGGTAACAAGGCCTGACATGCAATGAAGCAATAGACAGTAATCTAATTAGAGATTCCAGGAGATACCGCTGCCCATTTCTCCGGAGACCTTGCTCTGCTACGTTGATGTAAATTAGTGGCGAGGACCTTATTTTTGGTGTCTGCTGCAACAAAGGTTTGCACTAGCGTCAGGGCAGTGGTGCCATTGTTTAAATCTGAGACCACTTACACTGCAACTTGCAGCTTGAGATTTTAGTTTGGCTCCGAAAGTGATAAAGGATATGATCCCAACTGCAAACAAACGTGGGTTCTTCTAATTTACTTTTGTCTCCAATCAATAACTATATTATCGGCCAAACATATTCATTAAAGAAGCCATCTGCTGATTAAATTACATCGATTAGAGGAGCATAATTAAGATAACCACAAGACAGGAGCACTGCTTTTACCTAATCTAACCCCCTTTACAGGATGGCTATAATTTCTGTATAGGAGTCTGGTGGGGTTGTCACTCTTCTGTGTGCATACCTTGCTCTTTCAGAGTGACCAGGGCGGTGCCGGTGCCGAAACGGTTCCATGCAGTGCAATTGTAGCGCAGCTGGAAGTCTTGTGCCAGAGTCTCAGAGAGCACCAGAGAGGACAGGACTCCATGGTCGCTGGTGACCGTTTGCACTGAGTAACGGCCGGATGAACCGGAGGAGAGGCTCATGTCTCCAAAGGTCCACACCTGTGGAGAGGAACAAGAGAGGAGACGACAGGGAGTGAGCCGCTGCCTGTATGGAGAATTCCTCACCGGTGAGCAAAATACAGGCTTGCACAGCTGTTTATCCTTAGATCCCTGCCCGCTGCTGTCTGAACATCAGTTTCTCTTTTCTGTTCTCCTTTCCCTCTGCCGACCTCTAAGGTGCTTCAGGGCTGACACAGCTCATAGGCTCATGTTTAAGCTGCCTCCCACGTCTGCCCTGCAGGTGAGGCCTAAGGAGGGTTAGGTAGCTGCACTATGAAATAAGGCTGCTCTGTGCACAGAGCCAGCAGGGCACCTGTCTCTCACTCCTCCTCACACCCTAATTATCCTCTCTCAGCCCAGCGTATGTTCAGCGGTTCAACGGGGTCAGCTGAGTGATGCCTCTTGGGCCGCTAATTGAATGTGGTTTGGCTGAAACCTGCAGGAAGCCAGTTCTCTGTAGCTCTCCTTACTCTACAATCGTTCCAGTCGATGTCTGTGCAATTACGGCCGAGAATGAATATGTGCGTGTATATGTGTTTTTTAGCGAGTGAAGTGGAGCGTTGGTGCAAAGGTGTGAAGGAGAGGTCAAGGTGAAGCTCCTCTCGGCGTTCGCTTTACGTGGGTGTGGCTAGTGGTAACACTGAGTGTGTTGAGTTTGAGAACACAAGCAAATGACCCACAACACAAATAAGAGGTTCACTTACAATCTTTTCGGGCGGGGGGCTGCTTCCCACCCGACACTCCAGCTTGCCCTTGGAGTGCTTGACAGCATGCTGCGTGGCTTCTGCTGTGATGATAGGTGGGCCTGGTGTGAGGAAGACAGACAAAACAGATGCAATGGAAGAGGAATGAAAAATAGATGTCAATTTTCATGCTACTTCAACAGATTATTTCAACTCTACAAGTGACCGTTTGAAGCTACACAAAGCTAAACAAATAACTTATCTTCTTTCCACTATAGTTTGTATCGTGTGGTGAATCTGCTCAGGTGATCAGGATTACTACACAGATGTAAAAATGTGTCTGCATTAAAGATCATTTAGAATTTGACAACTTATTCTGATCGTAACATGAACTAGCCTACTCTATTTGAGTTTCAACTACATGTGGCCAAATGTTTCAAGCCTTTCAAGATGTAAATAGTGCAATTAAAAACCCACTGTGATCTATGAGCTGGAAAGCACATGGTGAAGTGAGTCATAGTATCGTTGAAATTGCAGTTCTTTCATTAAAATTTCAGGTTTAAATGTGATTTTCTTAATGATATATTAATACTTTGTTGCAATAAAACAAAGACAGAGATTTAAAGTTCTTGTTATTTATAAATTATAATATCATTAACTTTGTCTGGATTATATATTTAAAATGATTTTAGTTTTATTAAGTAAAGTACGGCTACTAACTCTCATGTGTCAGCAAATTTTCATCCAAGCTGAGTTTCCTCAGAAATAAAAAGCTTCCATGTCCAAACAAGCATTACAGCTGGGTGCTTAGTTATAAGCTTTGAAACTCAAATTTAGGTGGACTGGTCTGTAAATGTATGTCTGCGATCACTGCACATGTTACTCTTATAGTTTTGCACTATATCCTATTTTATCATTTTATTTTGTCTTTATTTCACATAAATTCAGTTCTAGATGTGCGTCTTCATAATAACAAACATTTATCAGTCTCCATTAGTACACCGCAAAGTGGTCAGCGCAAATGTAGGTTCTACTGCTTTATCAAAGGGATCAAAATGATGATCACAAGACAAAACAGTATGAATTTCCAGATCAAACAACCTTATTCTGTGGATTCACGTCATAAAGATGAAGCTGGGCAATTTATTCATTAAGCTTTAAGTTGCAGCTGCAGGTTGTTTGTGCAGTGAGTGATGAAGTGAATTGACCCGTCCAGTTTTATTTTCCAAAATCCAAACTGTCAGCTGCCTCGTGCAAAGCTATGAATCTACAAACAAACTCAGCTGCATGTCCACACCTGCCGGCAATAACGCTGCCTTTTATTTTTTTTTGTTTTTTCCACCAAGGTGGGCTTTCATGGAGAAACAAAAATAACAACAAAAGAGGGAAGCTCCATGACTGGAAGGTGAAGTGTCAAAAGGCATTTTAAGACCAAATATGATCAGCCCTACTCATGGATAAGTAGTGATGACAAAACAATCACGCTGTGTTTTCTGCTTTTTATCCTCTACTTGGTTTATAGGTAGATTTGTTGGGTTTGCTGGCTTAATAAAATCTACAAACCATCACCAACATCCAGACACGGGCTGGAAAAGCAGCACTGAAATCACATTCTTGTCCACAACAACAAAGGGAAAGAGATCAGGTAGGTCGTGAGGTGCTTATCGAGATTGTTGTATTTCAAGGGAAACAAGAGCTGACATTTTGAGGAAATGATGAGGGAAAACATTCAGAAAACAAAGGGCACTAGCTGGGGTTTCTGGGAGTTTTGCTCAAAATATGACAGCGTGCAGTGTTGTTCTTATTCTGGCTTTGTTTGTCTGGTAAATTCAGGTGAAATTTAATTTTCCTGAGATGCAGTTGCTCATGAAGATAGTTGACTCATTCAGTTTGTCAATTATCCTTCAGTGCTTTTGTGGGAATGTCCATTGTTATGACATTAGACTGAGAGACGCATTGAAAAGAACAATATAGTTTCATGTTTGTTGCATTTAAATTCGGTTGATATTCATTGAAACTGTTTTGTCTAAATGAGCTCAAATGATTCTCATGTGTTATGAGTAGTTGATGTGACAAAAGCACAAAGCCTTTACAATCATGGTAAATATTGTAGTGTACATTATATTCACATTATTGAACCAATTGTTAATTATGTCATCCATCCGAATGTAAACAAGTACAAACATATGTATTTTCTTTGGAAATATAGATGAGCAGCACAAGTGAAAAATACTAAATTACTCGGAAAAATCGTACCTAAGTAAAACACTCAACTAAATGTACTTAATTACTTTAAACCGCGGAGGAAGCCACTCACCATTTACGGTCAGAGACACATCTCTTTCTGCGACTCCAATCCGAGGTACGATGGCCTTGCAGGTGTATGTTCCAGCATCCTCCTGGGCAACAGCCTTCAGCTGCAAGGTGTTACCATTACTGAGCACCTAGTGAGAGATGCAGAGAGACAAGTGAGAAGTGTGTTAGGGAAGAAAAAAGGCAAGAAAGAACAAGGTGGCGGCAGACAAAGGCAACTAGGACCTCTATCAGAGGCCCACTCATTGTGGAGGCAGCACAGAGGTGGGCTGACCATTGTAACAAATGCTGGTGGTTTGAGTTTAATTTCATTGTGAAGAGCTTTAATCACAGCATTAAGCACTCCAGCCACCGCTGAGTGACCGTGCTGCTGGGGAGATTGTTGTAATTAAACAGTGGGTACAGAACGGAGCGTACTATGTGTGAGTGGGCCCTAGCCTTTGGAGCGGCTACACTTACTCACTCCTTAGCTCATTGATCCTGTCATTCCATCAAGCTGTGATTAATCCATTTACCCCCACTCCATCCTCCACCCTCCATCTTCACACCCCCTCTTTCACCAGCGCCATCTTTTTTTTTTTTTTTTTTTTTTTTTTTCAGCACACTTATGGAGTAACCCAATTAATCCATTACTTGTGGCTGTGTGAGGGATAGTGGCAGTAGGTGGATTAGAAAAATGCCTGTGCATTTTCCTCAGAGTGGCTGAAAGCGTTTTCTCTTTGAGATGACAGCATTGCTTAGGCCATCCCACAGCATTTTTCACTGGGGGTGCTTTCTCCAACATCGCTTTATAAATTATATTAGTTGCCAGGAGAGACGCTCCTATGGGATGGCCCCACTAATGGCGAGCACACTGAAAGACTTTTACCAGTATGATGTAAAGTGAAGGTGGAAATCTCCCATTTGTCCCACCTACAAAATTGACTTTGAGGAGACTGATATACCAAGTGCAGATGAGCCTTTTTAATATCTGAGAGGCAGAGAGGCTCTGCTCCAAAAGTTGCAGCACAACCTGCAATATCACTTGTTTGAAGTGCGGCCTCAGCGCACTCGTCGACTGATTGATTGATTGATCGACTGATTGAGTCGGATTTGTGACAGCATGTCATGTGCCCTGATGATGCTGTATGAATCTGTCAGTGGACAGACAGTTTTCTGCCAGAGGCTTTAGCCCTCCGGGAGCATGGTGAGAGGAGGTGTTGAAGATTCAGCCTGAAAAGAAATGTGTGGGAAAAAGTGTGAGGGATTCATGCCTCAAGGCCATGTGTGAATGTTTCTCTCCAGAGGACTCGTGTGGAGGGATAGTGTTGAAACTTTGCCGCCGAGATAAAGTGGAGACTCGTGATTGCTGCCTTACCACGCTGGAGCCCTGCTTGGTCCAGGCCAGAGTCAGAGGAGGGTTTCCAGTCCACGCACATGTAAAGGCTGCATCCATCCCGATATCCACTGTCATTGGCTTAGGCTCCGACAGCAGTCTGGGGCCAACTAGGGTGAAGCGACATGCACACACACAGAGACAGAATCAATACAAATCCTGAATAAGTGTTCAAATTCAAAGTACTACACCACATACAATGTCGGCCGTCACTGAGACTCACATTGCACATCAACAAGGGTGCTGACGTTGGTGCTGCCTACAGAGTTGGACACCTCACAGGAGACGGGGTCTGTGAAGTACGAGAAGTCCACCGTTACCTCCAGGCTGTCCCCGTTTGCTTCAGAGATGGGCACTCCTCCTTTTGACCACCTGGGACAGATGAATAATCACATTATAGCGTTGCATTAGTTCAAGGAAGGCACTTAGCCATGCGTGGCAAAGTGGCTGTTAGCTGATTTGTGGCTTCTGCCAATCAAACGGCGCCAATCATGCAGCTCATTTAACCCGATGAATCTGCTGAAGCGCTTGGCATCCTCGCACTGCTTTTCTTGTTGTTCTCTCTACTCTGCCATGTTTTCTCGGGATACGTCGACTAGTTTATTGCATTACAAGAGTTGTGGATGCTCTCGGTTGTGTTCAAGGCAGATTGAGACAGATGATGGATACCTGTATCCTGTGATTTCAGGATTAGCTGAAGCCGCACAGATGAACAGAACTTTGGCTCCTTCCGTCACAGTCTGAGGTTGGACTGACAGCGTCACTGAAGGAGGGTCTATGAGAAGAAAACATTCTTGTTACTGCAACTTAATTTGGTTTTAATATATATACGGTAATGTGTTCCGTTGTGAAGTCTTTATAGCGTGCATTCCAGCTCCAGGTGAAGGTATTTTTAGGTAGCGAGTTGAGGACTCACGCTGGACGTTAATAGTGACTGATGTCTGTCGTCCAGCAGGGGCAGCCAGGTTAAGAACCCTACAGGTGTAGGTACGTCCAGAGTCGCTGTCTTCGGGGACGATCGGAAGCATACTGACAGCTGCCTCCCTCTTTCCATCCTCCATCAGCGACTATAGAGTTGGACAACAACAAAGAAGTACCAAATCAGCTCAATGTCACAAGGAAGCTTGGCTACTTGTAACTGCACCACTTTGGAATATCTCTATGACACTGCAGGTCTTGTTTTTTTCATGTGTGAAGCATTAAAATTGCCATCCTGTTCTTTGGCATGGCACTTAAATCATATATTTTATGATGCAGCAGAGGATATTGTGCTGTTCCCACATTTCTGAGAGTGTTCCCCGTCAGCGCTCCTTGTTTGTCATCATCTTTTAAATCTATTTACTGCTCACAGAAATCAATACGCCTAAGTGAGGAAAGGTGTAGATTCTGAGGATATGGCTCACTGCTCGCTCGCTCTCTTCTTCATACACACATCCATGGCGGGGGGAGTAAAAAAAAAAACCTGTGATATCCAAGGTGCCTGTGTGTCTTGTTTTTTGATGGGCAGGGGAGGGTTGGTGATGACAGTGAAGAAGAAGGGTCACACATCTTCGGAAAGGAGCAAAGGCGAGCTGGGCCTTTTCCCCCGACAGCCAAATCAATGGAGCAGGTCTTTCACTTCCTCACCCAGCCGCACAAAAAGCATTTTTATGCTAGATCAAATCACATCACTCTCTGTCACCACATGCTCCTCGGACCGGGCTCTATCCGCGGACTCGCTTGTCTCGGATTTTCACAAAGCTATCTCACCATTTATCTCCATGTTTATTCTCAAACTCCACTCCCTTCCTCACATCTCGTATTCTCCGCTGCATCTCCCCTCCAGGTCTATTCCCCCTCTTCTCACTGCAGGCACTCGCCTCCTTAAATGTGGCGTTTAGCGTCGTTTAGCGTGGTCAGAGAGCATGAAAAATGTGACACTTTCCCAGCCGTGGCTGGCTTACGCTCCGGCGCATCCCCATTGTGTTTCTACATTGTTGTGGGTGATTTCTTCTCTGCAGAAACTCTACTGTATGAAACACTCATGCCTGTCTGAGCTTTGGCATGCTCCAGTTATGCTGTAGTGTCGCGGCATTAGCGAGCAAAGGGGGGGTGTGGAGAGGAGGAGGAGGAGGAGGGGGTGAGGCAGTGGAGGAGGAGGAGGCGGCGGGGTGCCTGAACGAGGGGGGTCAGCCGTGAGAGGGAATGGGAGGGGGACTGCAGAGAGTGAGGGAACAAATCTTGTGAGAGAGAGGTGGTGATAACAAAAAAAAAAAAACCCCCAAAAAAAGCTGTGAGGAATCATGGAAGAAAGATGAGAAAAATTAAAAAATGGAAGAAAAGTGATGGAGCATTACATCCTTAGATAAAATATCTCTGTTTAGAATAGCTTTGCATGCATTTCTTCCTGCTGAAACATTTTGTAATATTGCGTGGGTGTTAGTGACTGAAGGACAATGCTGGGCATAGATCTGTTCGCTCTGTACCTTGGAATAAATTGCAGTCTCCATGACCTCTCCATCTCTGTACCAGGTGATCTCAGCAGCAGGTTTGGCTCCCGAGGCTCTGCAGGTGAGGTTGTGCAGTGTGTGGGCCTTGAGACGTACAACAGGGCCGCCTTCCACCACAGGGTCAGAGGGAGGAACTGCAAAGCAGAACAAACATACCACTCAAAACAAAAAGACTCATTACAGCTCCAGGCGAGCACGCAGACACGAAGAAGTAATACTCATATTGAGCTGGCTGTTGCTTTTAGCTCTGCATCAATATATAATAATACGGCCTTATTGCCAAGTGTCTGTTTAACAAGGTGTATTTTCAGACGGGAGAAAAGGCCAAGAACAGCTGTCATTTACTGTAGATAAAAAAAAAAAAAAAAACACACTCAACCTATTTATTTCCCTTTCTTGGGAGTAGCATTATTACTCTGTTTGCTCTTACTGTTGCAGAGTGATGTTTCTCCTGAATTGTTATTTGTTCATTTATTTGCATGGTTTCGCACGCACCACTGGCAAGCCGAGCGTGCCACCCCTGATGAAGGCGTCTATCTCCCCGACCAATAAGGGAAGGCGTAAACATGGGGTTTGTGCTGGCCTTTCTCGCACCCTCCACCGAACCAATTTCACTGTGTGTATCTGAATTGTCAGAGGTCCTTCCGCTGCCGCGGCATGGACACTAATGGAATCCGAGTGCTAGGTGATTTTAATTTCCATGCCGATTCCCCTGACTGCACTCCCACCGTTGACTCCTTTGACTGTGCTGGATTGCTTTGGTCTCATCTGGCCACATTGATTTACGCACACACACACACACGCACACATGCAGGAATATGCACACTCACACACATGCAAAGGAAAAGCCCCTCCTTCCTCTTAAACCCTCCTTATGGCCATGCGAAAACATAAACTGCAGGCTACTGAGCACTGTACCTGGGTTCATTTATATGTTTATGAAATGCATGTAATGATCATGAACCACCTGCTTTGGTCTCACAGACTCCATTAAATGTAAAGAATCTCAGTTTTATCAATGCTCACAGATCTGTCCACACAGTATATGCTTTTATCCTTGTGCGTGGGCAAATGTTAGCTGCACTGCTTTGTGAGGCTCTGACAGTGACACCAGTGACACAAAGGTGGGCAGACAAGAATGGCTGAGCTCACAGAATGTATTCGTTTAGTTGAAATGTTCCTACATTCTGCTTGTGATCTCAATCTATTTGTCTTCCCATGGCAACCCTGTGCAGCGCTGCTTATCACTCAGCCACGATGAAACTGAAATGTGTGCTTCAATGGGAACAGATGGATTCAGAGACAACCGGCTCTATGGCGAGAAAGTTTCTGTGATGCTGAGGCATCAAGAGCAGCAACAGGTCTGTGTAATTGTTCCGACTGGAATTCTTTTTTTTCTTAACATCAGTTGCTCGAGGGGCCGTTCATGGACAATTGACAGAACTAATTAATAGTGATATTCCTCTGCATGCCACCAGATGCCAGCAGTGCTTTGCCAAGTCCCACAAGACGTGGCCCCCTCCTCACCCCACCAACCCCTTCC
>OMNM01027208.1:4224-28006 GCA_900302745.1 Parablennius parvicornis | reverse complement strand
GAATTACTCATAATACTATGAGCATTCTTTTTTTTAAATGTATAATTACATTTCTCTTACAGGTCTCTTACCCACTATTTCTTCTCTACATAATTGCATAATATAATATACAAATATATATATATATATATATAGTAGCAAAATCTGTATATAATTGTATTTTGTTGATGATGTTGATTGTTGATGATGGGAAATAATTTAAAAAAAATGCAATTCCCTCCTCCAAAAGCAGCAAATCAATAATTGCATTCACCCATTCACAGTCACACACCAGTGGAAGCTGCTGTCCTGCAAGGTGCTGTCAATCTATTGGGAGGAATTTGGGGTTCAGCTCAAGGACACATTGGCATGTGGACAGGTTGATATGGGAATCGAACCTGCAACATTCCAATTGAACCCCTCCGATTGGGAGGCAACCACTCTACCAACCAAGCCATGACCCCAAACTTAATGATACAATTTTTGAGCTTGATAGGGATATTAAGAAATCAGGGCACAAGTGTCGCAATTTAAAAATCTGGGATACTGGGTATCTCAAATTTACAAATTTGAGATAAATATTAAACCAGATAGCATGCATTCTCTTTTGTGGAGATGGGACCAATACAACTACGTGTATCTGGTCATGGATAATACCTACATAGTAACAATCCCAAATTACAGCTGTAAGCAGCTTTAAATGGATCCTGGCAAACCCACGTGTGCAGGAATGCAATGCATGCTAAGGTTAGGAGAATGTCAGAGTGTGATGGAAATGTGGCCTAATAATGGTACATAAACTTGTCAAAAATGTCATACAGAGATTTCCTACCCCTCAGCAAAACCTTAGGTCACAGTTACTATGTAAATGACCCTGTGGCAGATTTCTCAGGGGAGCACCAGTGTGGGCCTGCAGCTCACTGCATGACCCGTGTCCAACCCGTGTCAGATCTGATATATCACGGGCATGCGCTTTGATGAAAAGCAATAATTTTCACCATGAGTCGTCATCAACATATTTTACACTCACAATACCACATTTAAGGTTAATACAGTAAAGTAGTTGATAATAACACAATTGTAAAACACGATTTTTCCTGTTGACAGCATGTATGTCTCTGAATGGATGTTGGCATGTGGACTTGATCAGGGGAAGCCTTTGATCAAGCATGTCAAGTTTTAGGCTGATTTAAGCATGTTAGCAGAGTTACAAATCACTTCCTGTTTCAGAGCAAACCATCAGATTTTCTGCAGGCTGCCTTGGCAACACCCTTTGACTTCTTAAGAAGAATTTTGATACCTTTTTATCTGGATGGACTGTTGTATGTACAGGCCAAATTTGAGGTCTCTTCAACTTAGCTTGTAGGACGAGTTCAACATGAGAATTTCACAATTAATACCAAATGACGGACTTTCTGTTGGGTTTGGAGTAAGGGTGTGCTTCAAATCCCATCTCAAGGATGATTTCCCAAAGTTTTGGACCCTGGTATGTGAAAACATGATTCATTAAACTTCCTCTTACCTAGTTTATGTTGGATGTCTTCAGACTGGGCCTGGTGTACAGTATATGTACACAGACATGCTTATAAAACAAAAATAATAATAATCGAACCAAACTTCATATATTGAAGTTTGGTTCGATTATTATTATTTTATAAGCATGTCCAGTGCTCATAAAATAAAGCTAGATTAACATTTGACATCTAAACATTGAATGAGAAGGCCTGTCCTATCCTCAACTTTCTGCTTTGTCGATGCTTCCCTCTGCTGGTCACTTCTGAAACATCCTCAGCTAAAAATGGGTAACTACACACATAAAACCCCACCAAGCTATAACTTCAGGCCTTTTCGTTGTGCAGCAAGAGTGCCAAACACTATCCCTCTTTTGAGTTTGATATTATTCATTATCATGCATAGAAAGAAAAGACAATGACCTTTTGGTGCATATTTTTTTTAATGTTCTCTCTATTCCAGGAAGGGCTTTCTTGGGATATAATTTAGATAAGGATTATTTTCCTTTCATTACTGCAAAGGAATTATGATCAGAATTACATCAATAATTGAGAAATGGCTTAAAATTAATAATAGTTTATTGGTGTACATTCTAATGACTGAGTTTCTTGAATATGTAATGGTGAATGATTTGAATAATAAATTATGCCTAAAATATGTGGGGTTGACCAGATATTTTAAATTCAATGTTGCTTCTTTTTGCCCAATATTAAGTGTGATAGCAAGTCCTCATGACCCTAACTTTGAACGCAGATGACGGTAAGGAGACACATGATAGTGATAATAACTTATTTTCCTGTCAGACCTTCAATCAATCAATCAACTTTTATTTGTCAAGCGCTTAATCATATCAGCAGACATTTCAAAGTGCTTTAACACAAGAGAAGACACTAGATTCAATTGATATTGATTTATTATAATATATTACATTGTCACAGTGTCTGTAAGTAATGCTGCGAGAGCAGAGTCAGAAGATGTTTCTGCTGATATTTGTAAACTGGCTATTTTATTAATGTAACATAAGCGTTCTTTGCTGTTTCATAGAGTGCTGGTGTTTCATGGTTTTCAAATAACTCAAGTACTTTTTTTTGTTATTTTGGTGTCGACATTTTACAATAATCTGTAGTTTGTTAAATGAGACATGAGTACAGTCAAGAACTAGTTTAATTCATACATTCCATTGATGTAAATTCTACAAAACATGTACCAACAACCTATGAACGTTGTTTACCAAGCAAATGATGTTGCATTCAGAATCGCAAAGTAGATGAGAAAACAGCTTCAGTGATTGTTGAAGCAGAATAAAAGACCTGAAACTAGTGTGTCATGAGTTTTATTTTTGTGCTATTAAGCAGTCTGATGATTTCATATTTTTAAACGTTGCACAAAGCTGTGACCATCATGAATCTGCTCATATTAAAACCTCTCCTTGTTTTTAAAACTCTTTTCAGAAAAACTCTCACAAACACATTTTACATGTTAAAGAAAATAGCTAGATATGTTAACTTAGGTATACACAACCCCTTTCGCTGACACACACACACACACACACACACACACACACACACACACACACACACACACATACACACACACACATACACGCAGGCAAACACACACTTTTATACATGCTAAGCAGATGCCTCGCTTTCATTATCAGTCAACAAGAGCTTGTGTTGAGTATTAAGCCAATTTACTGGTACATACAAGTGTACTGAAGCTTTTAATGACTATCAAAACAGGGGTTTCTCACATTAATTCACTGGTGTGTGCTAAAGTGTGCTATGTGCGACTGGCCATCCAGAGACATTTGGGGCTATCGCTTTCCTTATTGAGTGACTGATTTATATCTGCACTCATGCTTGAAATAGAATCCACTCTTGTATCTGCACTGAGGAAACACAGACTCACACAGGGCACTGACTGCATCTTCTCCTCAGGCTCTGTGTGTGCACGCATGAGTGTCTGTGCAAGACTATGACCGTGTGTGGAGGTTCACCAACTACGTTTCTTTCTTTCTCATTCGCTCCCGCTTCCTTTCTCGGCACCCTATCCGAGCAATACCTTAACAACGCCCATCCACCCATCCCACCAGCTCCGTTCTTTCAGTGCTCGCTTACTCCCCAATCCTTCATTCTCTTAAGGGAGCATGGGAGCATGCAATGGAAATAACTGAGCCAATAAAGACAGTGCCAGGATCAATTCCCTCCCTATGCCTCATGTGGTTACTGAGGGAGAGAAAGAGTCATGCTGATGGGCGGGTGAAAAAAAAAAAAGAAAAAAAGAGGAAAGTCCTTTTCGAACACGGCTACAGTCGCGCATGAGGAGGGAGCTGGAGGATAACATGCAGGGGGCGTGTGCTTGGGAGAAGATGAATGGGAGAGAATGGAGACACACGGAGCCCGGTAGAATGAAGACAGAGGAACTCGTATAGCTCTGGGAGGGAGCATGTGTGCACACATATGGAAACCCCCCCAATGCCTCAGCTTTCCTCTGGAGAGTCTGTGATGGAGAATCAAGTCAGCCTCGAAACACCCCCTGGAGGGCTTTGCAACAGGTGCAATCCCCTCCTGCAAAAACTTGAGACCCTTCCATTTGTTTGCAGCCAGAAGCTCAAGAGTCTAACGGCGTAATCAGGCTGGATTTGCTTTTCTGCTCATTTCTAATTGGAGAAATGGAACAGAGCTTCATTTCGGAAGCCCTAAATTTAAAAAGCGGAGTCCCAATAACGAATGTGGAACAGGTGTGTATAAAACAGAGGTACCAAGCAGAGCCACAGTTGAACAGAAGGTGAGGCAAAACATTGATTGCTGACAGAATGAATCTGGTTAGTCCGAGGCCTCGCATCTCGTAAATCATGGAACGTTTTCAGACCACCATACGATGCCGGTTGACTAGCTCATTGATCCTCCTTTTCAGAGATGCTCCCCAGCCGAGAGAGTTGGAACCCGTCCAAACCCACCCACTACGCACAGCATGTGCGATTGTAATGGATCTCACGCACACACACCCTGGTATATGCTTGGAGCCTGTAATATTTGGACCAGTCCAACTAGGCCATGTGCAGAAACCTTGTGTTCCCTGTCAATTTGTTTAACAACAGCACAGACAGAGATTTGAGGTGAGGCCTATTTTGTTGGAACGCCATCTTCCCCCAAGGCTTCAAATTTTACGATTATATCTCTGCAGTCTATCCTTCATTGCAATCTATTATTTTGTTTTATTGTCTTTTGTTTCCCATTTTTTTCATGATGAGGCCTTTATCATCATGTCTCTCAGGGTTGTCGTCGCAATTTAGTCCCACCAGGCGAAGATATGAATGGCTCATATGCATGCGAACTGGAGCATTTACATCAATTCTCATTGAAGCCGCAGTTGCATGCGACGACGTGGCCTGATTTTCTTGTACGCATAGTAGAGCTGTGAAGAATTGGAGGAGAAGACAAATCTGTTAACCATATGTAGCCCTTGGGAGCTCTCTGAAACAGCATCCTTTCATGTATAATGGAGAGACCTTCAAAATAATTGCATTTTTCTTGTCAGACGTTTCTCTTCTCTCTCTGTCACACGAGAAACTCTCCAAACCTTTGAAGGAAAGGTCTAGTAATTAATAAAGAAATTCTCCAATGGACATGCAAGTGTTGATCTGAGCAATACAGCATCACAAAACATTGACAGGGAGATTATCGCTCGTTCATAATCGATGTTTAGCGATGGAGTCAAAGTGGAGCGGGTAAAAAATTCAATTATGATGAAAGCGGATCAAACAGCTGAAACAAGCTTTCTGTGTTTGTGAAGTAGACCTCTGGTACCAGAGGAGCTCGTGACCTGACAATGTCTCTTTGTAAGACAACTGTTTCTGTACTGTATCTTTAAAGTTTTAAGTTTCAACATTCAAGTAGTTTCAGACAATTCTCACACTCATACTTCACAGGTCCAGACAAAAGTTCCAAAAATACTGCACTCCTCTCGTGATCTGTTTTTGCTTACTCTGGCATGTTCAACAATGGACCCGAAGAGGGGCAGCTGTTTCTGTCCATGAAGTAACTTCCATAAAATGACTTCCACCAGTAAGTTGCGTACCATGTAAAATACATGCATGTTTCGTTATTGGAGTGCTATTTTGTTTTTTTACAAGCTTGTATCTCGCCAACAGTCTCAATAATTATATAAAAGTATCAAAACAGGAGCAAAAATGACTTTATAAAGCTAATAAGTCATGATTTGCTGCATGTTTATGGTGTTTCCTCACGAACGTTGCATCCTGACTTGGTCCATCTGTTCACACGACAGTGTTCACACTCCCACGAATGAACCGAATTAACACAGAAGTCACAGTAGAGTTAATTTTAACCGCAACAAATATGATTCTCATTACTGGCTAAACCTAACAATTTATTCTACACTGCTTGATTTTGGAGTCTTTGATTTGCTGCATGCTCCATGTTCGTCTCTGTACCAAACTTTGGAGGAAGTGATAGAGACGTGGTAGAGGTGAGACGGTGTCTGTGTAAACAGAGGAGTCGACACAGTGGGGGGAACATGCAAACATTAATTATATGGGAATTTCTGCTTGTGTCTTTGTTGTGGGAATCCACTAGTTGTTAAACCTCTTACACCCTGCGGATGCAGTTTGTTGCTGTGTGAACTGCTTGAAGATGACAGCTTGAGGGAAACTCATTATGTGGTTGTTGCAGAATTCTTGTATGAAAGAGGATAATGTGTGTTGACCTCATACCACTGAGTGGTGGTGCCTCAAAAGAAATGTTGGTTCGAAACATTGTTCCAGTTCAAAACAATGAAGTCTCAATATTTATTCAGGCGTGCAACTGAACCATGCTTTTCAATTACGAGGTTTCATATTTACGTTTGAATCCTTTGATGTGGTAATTTACATAGTAGAAGAGTTACTGGATTCCCACAGGATAAGGTTCAACACTTTGTTTGGATCATCTGGTAAAGGAAAAAAAAACTCAACTATTTTACTTATAAATAGCAAAGATTGCAACAGTTTTAAAAAAAAAAATCTTTTTAATGCACTAATGCTATGAGAACATCATTTGAGTGGTAGTAGAGCATAAACAGGTGCCTCATGTCGTGAAGGTTAGCTCTCACTCCATAGACAGAAAATTCTTCAGGTTGTATGATTAGTATCACTTGCATCTTCTCCCTGTGCTCGAGGTACATCTCAAAGTCCCTGAATACGCTTCTGAGATTAATTGATGACTCTAAGGCCCCGTTAACAGTGAAAATTTAAAACCTTTGTTGTGTTTTGAATGTCAGTTTAAACGACAATGGTGCTCAGAACCACTGAAAACAGTTCCCAAGGTTGAACTTTTTGAAAATACTCAGATACTCAGATCCATGTAAACTGGGAATAATGCAACTTTTCTGAAATACTGCTCCTGCGCATGTGCACCAAAGCTGTAGTAAATATATATTCTATATGTGCGTAGGTAGATGGGCAATAACTCCATTGCTCTCCATTGCCGTGAATGTCCATAGTGTATTGTTCTTTGCGGGCATGTGTGTGTGATTTAACTACAAAAACAAGCAATTGCATTACATGTTAATTATATAATTTTCAGCATTTCGGTCATTACCATGTTTTAAAAAGTTGCTGTGTGAGCGCAAAACTTTCCTGAAATGAAAATGCAAAAACCACTGGCTTTCACTTCAAACATTGTCGTGTAAATTGGACCCAAATTGCCTGTATTTCTGAATGTGGAATCTGTAGGTGTTTCCAAACATATACCAAAAATTAAAAAAAGAACAAGAGAAACAAACAGAATTAATAATTATAAAAAAAATACAAATAAAAAAAGAGAAATCCAAAAGAGTAATCCAGAAATCACTCGACTCACACTTTTTCAATATGTTGTCACATGTTCTAAAATAGGGTAGGAAGAAGTATAACTTTTGAAAATTCTTCCCCCTTCCCTCTTTTATCAATGTAAATTCTCACAAAAGATTTAATTATTTATTTTTGTCTTATCAGAATTGTGACAAAGCCAAAGCTCAGGTGTGTATCATATATAATGCACGTCATGTTCAAATAATTATCAGCTCTAAATATAAACTGTTTGGTTGACATTACCTTCACCTTCTTCATCCAACCCAAAATGAGAGGTAAGGTTAAGAAAGTCATTCAGTTATTCATATGTTAATACATCTTGCAAGACTTAAGGCATGGAGGACAAAGCTGTAAATAAACTCCTCTCGGCATTATCGTCCCTGCAGTGGCAATTCAAAAATGTCTTTTGTTCAGCCAAAAAAATAACGTGGTTAGACATAAATCGAATCAGATCTGTGAAATTCAGACCCCAAGATTCAAGATGAAATATTAAAACTTCACCACGGCTGGCAATACGTGCTAGGAAAGAGAAATTGGAGAGGAGAGGACTGGGATCGTTCGACAATAATAAATTTAGTGTCTCCTTGCATTTTCACATGATCCGCCGGAACTTTCAAAAAGTGAAAGACAAACCATGACAATTGAGATTAATGGATACTACTGGAGCTTTTCCTGTCCAGATGTAGAACAGATAGTGGCTGAATGACCTTTTTCCCAGTTCAAAAAGGTCAAGTCGCAGTGAGAATGGGGTCGACAACACTCGTAGCACTAACAGGCAGCTGCAGAAGTCATTGGAGTGGATGGATCCTTCTCAGCCGTCTTCGCTTAACACTGATGAGAAACGGAGTTGTAATGGCTTCGTTTAGAAGTTGACCTCTCACCAGCAGACAGAAATAATCACCTCCAAGATGTTAGAGGTCTCCTTAGTACTACCTATCCAACCAGAGCACAGTGGGGAGGCGTGTATAAATCAAATGGCAAAGTGATATTTATTCACCTCCCAAACTATTTACTTGCTGACAATAAAGGTGGAATTTATGTGGCTGTTAAGACGAGTGTTTCTGAATGGTCAGGGGCTGCAACCGAGGCCATTTTTATGAATTAGCTGCAATAAAATCCAGTGATAAAACAATATGGAAGCTGTGGTGTGAGCAGTCAATCACAGGTAAGTATGATAAGTAAGTTCATTAATTTTAATGGACTAAATTCTTCTCTGTGATGTAGCAGCCGGGTCCAACCATAATATGTGTTTCTCGTCTTAATACAAGCGCCTGAACATGGACAGAGAGGAAAAGCAAGTCTTCTCTCGCCCTCCGGTTAAGCCATGAATCAAACAGTGAGAGGTGGAGGTGGGGTTAGAGTAGATGGAGAGAGGGTAAAGGGTGGAGAGGCGCAGGGTAAAGAGAGGGTAAAGACCTTGAATGCCTGGGCAAAGAAAAAAGAAAAAAAAAAGGAGGAGGTCTGGACAAGGTGATGTCACGACAGGTTTACTGAGGGATCTCCCAACAGGAGGGAGAGGGGGAGGGAGAGGACAGGGAAGGGAATAGGAGGAGGGAAACACACAAAAAAAAAGTTAGAGAGAGAGGGGGGAGAGAGAGGGAGAGAGAGAGACTTGAGATTTTGGTTGTGCAGCTGGAGAAAGAAAGAGGGAGGGGAAAAGTTGGACAAGAGGAAACGTTGCAACTTTTTTCTCCCTTTCTTTCTCTGTGGAAGGATACTCAGGAAAGGAAGAAAAAAAGACTCAAGGGGTTAAGAAACAAGAAGAAACCCAAACTGGATTACATTTGGTTGCATCTGCCTGCGTGATTTTTCTCCTGGACCTCGGTTACGCACAGGTTTTTATTGATGGATTAATATACTGGTTCAGTTGCAGACCTGCCTGAAGTTGAAGGTATGACTTTTATGCACTCTTTTGAAAAATCAATTAATAAATAAAGAAAAAAAAAACAATCGAGTTTGCACATGAAACACACTTTTATAATGTTTCTTTTTTGCACTTCATGCGTAAATGTGTATGCAGCATGTAAAAAAAAAAAAAAAAGTGTGATCAGACTTGATGTGGGAAAGTTTGTATCCACGAACTGTTTTGATACCGTATTCCGCATCACATGGGGATATTCATGCAGCAGATGACCAAATAAATACCAACGAAAGTCACTATGAACTTGCAGCTTTGCAGAAGTATTAAGAAACTCGCTCCCAGCGGAGATCATTAAATTTCTCCGCTCAGCCATCGTGACACATGGTAGTTGTAGTCTTTTAATAGATCCTGCGAAAAACTTTTCAAACCACGACTGGTTGGTTTAGCTGCTGGCAAACGTGATGCTGATTTTTTTTTTTTTTTTTTTTTAATCCTTTTTATTTTTTGGGTCCAATTTTCATATCTGAGCCAGACCTGAACGCATCACACAGACGCTGTTGTTACTGTAAATCTGTGTGGCTTGCATCCATCCCCTGTGGCATGGAAAAGGTTCATCATAACAGCAAGCTTCTCTCTCTCTCTCTCTCTCTCTCTCTCTCTCTCTCTCTGTCTCCCTCTTCTTTTTTGGAATCATCTTCACAAAGTTCTATACAGATCAGACTAATAACTTCCAAACTCCACCTGGGAAAAAAATAAATAGAAGCTGCAGAGGAGGAAGTCTCCACATCTGCTCTCCTCATTACTCAGCCTCCCCTTGTCTGGTGGTTTTTCTTGGGTCTTTTTTTTCCCTTTTTCTTTTACATCCTGCTTCTGGACCCTTTAACCTTCCACCACTACATATGAGTTCCAAACATGTGTGTGTTTCTGTCTCTCTCTTTTTTTTTTTGTAATTTGTTACACAACAAGAGGTGGAGAGCCAGCATTTCATCCTCACTATAAGAGGAATTTAATTGGAACAAGCAAGTCTACTCTGAAGCTGTATCCGAACCATGATGGCTAATTCAATAAAAAAAAAGGACTCATATTGCATCTTGAATTTTGATAATTTTTCCAAAAATGACTATGTTGTGGTGATTAGTACTCTTGCAAACATTCCTGAGTTTGTGGCTTTTTCTTGCTTGTGGAGTTGGCATGTTCTCTGTGTGTGTAGGTTGTTTCCACATAGTCTGATTTCCTCCCACAGTCCAAAAAAAGGCATTTGAAACAAATTCAGGATTAACAATCTCAAATGTGTTGCTGTGTGTGTGGGTATCTGTCTCTCTGTGGTTTACCCCAATGAACCTGCCTTTGCCCATCGTCAGCTAAAAACCCTGTGCACCTAAGTTAATATATATAGCGACTTAGAAAATAAATGGATGGATAGTAGAATGCTTCTTTTTATTCTGCAGTTTCTCCATCTACACTCCTCACTTCCCTGCAGTAAAACACTCCTCTTCTCTCTCCTCAGACTCCGGGGAATATAGTCTGCTTAATATTGCAAATTGCCGGCCTTGCATCTAACTACACATCAAGTGTTGCTCATTTAGCCGGCTGCAGGTTACTGATGCAACATGTAGCTGGAGGCCAGGCGGTTTTTTTTTTTGTTTGTTTTTTTCCATACAATTCCAGCCTGTGGTGAATTGCAACATCCCCTTTGACCCGTTGTTGGTTCATCTCAGCAGAGAAGCGACCACCAGGCCATACAAATTATCAAGTTGTGCAAAAGAAAACGCAGCAGGTCATCCGCTGGCTGAAGTCTGACTCAACAGCGTGGGCTCGGGGCCAACCAGGTCCTGGTGTCAGAGCAGGCCACGCTTTGCATCATTTCCATTGAACGTAAGCGTTCCATGTGATTGCCGCTTCCAGGTGGTGCTGAGCTGACATGCAGAGAGAGTTGTTTTCATTTAACATTCCCTCCAATTGTTGGCCTGATTCCTCACCCACAAATATTCAAGGAAAAGGCCTTGAACACTGCCCAGAATGTAAGACTAGTAAAAACTTGCCCATCGTTCTGGAGTGTCATACAAACTTTGCTACTATTAGAGTTGCTAATGCTCCTCGTCACTGATTGTCTAGAGAGTATCTCAAAGCCTTTCAGGCATATTTTAGTCATATTATGCATTTGGAGTCTCCCGCTGCAAAAGGTCTGGTACTGGCCCTTTTGATTGGTTTGAAGTATGTCCAATGTTTTGGGTTTCCTAAGAGTGTGTGTGTGTTCACATTGCTGTTCATTTCTCAAATAAAAACAAACAAAAATAAAAAACAACTTTAGGATTGTCTGATGTGCATCTGACAGCATACTGACAGATGGCAAGATCAATAGTTTATTTTTCTTGCTTACAGCGTGTTGGAGTGGAATTCAACAGCAGTGTTTTTGCTTTACTCTGTCGGTATTTGGGCCATTTTCTCAGTTTCCACCGCAAGATTGGATTGGCACAACAGTTATTGTGCACGGACATTTGTGAGCCTCAGAGGATGAGTGGTAATGAATTTGTAAGCACCTTGTGCAGGTCAGAGACGTCACTTATGGTTGATTGCAACATCTACTTGATGGTAATTACGAATAATTTGGCTCGAGCACTAATGGCTCTTAGGAAAGTCACCCCACAGACTTTGATGATCCCTTTTCTTTTTTGCTTCAGGATCAGGTGTATTTGTTTCCAATGCAATGGAACAAAATTATCCTACCTTGCTAACATCTGCATATTAGCGATGCCAGTGTGAACATATTAGAAAGCTAATGTTTAGTATTTTGTTCCAATCATCAATGATCCAAAATAAATCCTTACAGCTGTGGATTATTGGCCTTGCTCCTAAATTCGACCAGGAATACAGAGCTTTCAGAAGTGTAACATTTATTTCATGTTTTGCGTGATAAAAACTAATCCAAACATTTAACACAGTTAATTTGCAGCATTTTAAAAGAATATTTTCCCCTCATTACTTGATTGTTTGCTTTCTGGTTATCTAAAATATGCCCAGTGTCATGTATCTGCCAGAGCGTCCTCGTATTTATCTGTATGCGTGTCCCTTTTGCCCTCTGTAGACCGGCCGCTCTACCGTATACGAATGTGCCGGTACGTCAATGAATGTACTCATCCATGCGTACCTGTCCTTTTAATATGCAGGGCCTCTCTTTCATGGCTGAATTTCATCCAAGTTTTACTGCACTTCTCCGCACCTTCTCAACTCAGAGAGGACTCTCTGGAGGATTCTGTCAGGGTCACAACCCAGCAGACCAATCAGCAGGCTGTTTTTCACAGCCCGGCAGCGAAACCACTCTCAGGGTGTGTGTTTGTGTTTTGTGCGATAGCGCAGAGTAGATTGGAAGCAGATAGCCGGTGAATGAGCTGCCTATCAATCTTCCCCTTGCAGGATGCAGTACGAGACAGCTGAAGAGGCAGCGAACGCTCATAATACGTGACTGACACATTTACCCCGGGTTCTGCCATTTAAATAGAGGCACAGGATTATAAACAATCGGCTTGCTGGTTCACTGTTATTTAATCATTCATGCCTGGGCGGCTAATAAGCAATCCTCTTGTCAGGCCATCATGAGGACATGTTTCATTTAACTCTGTCAGAGTGTGTTTCCCTAAACAGGCTTGTGTTGGGGCTGTCTTTCCATCTGTAAGTGCTGGCAATGATGACGAAATGTGCGACAGCTTAAACACTGAAAAAACCACGAAGCACAAATTGCCTCCATTGTTATGGAGGACAGTATCAGTTCCTCTTTTGTCTGCGTATTCAAACCCTTGAAAAGCACTGGAGCTGAGAGCTTTCGTGGAAAAAAAAAAAGAAAAAAAGAAAAAACAGACAGAAGATCTGGACACAGAGGCCAAATTACATCTAGAACCATCAAATAGCTCAGTATTTTCAAGGGAGACATATTGTTGTGAAAAAAAAAAAATATCTTGGCTGAGCAAGCTGAGAACAAGAATGCGTGTTCCACAGTGATTGTGTATGCTGGTCATCACTTTTAGGGCTGGAAGACTTTCAACTCTGTCATTGTTTTCCTTCCTGTATTGGCTCCATGTGCAGTGACCAGATCACTCACGGGTCTGCTTACCGGGCTCACAGCCAGCCCAGCGACCGAACCCACTGGCCTAACCCTGTCCTGGATTTAGCTGCTGTAGCACACTGCGGAGGCTGTGCACGGACACAAGCAGAAAGACCGACAACCCATGGCAACACATAATAGGAGGCCTATTAAATTATTTTGGATTATGGCTAGATGATGATAAAACCAACAAGCTCTATCTTTTCCCTTAGCTTGTGTTCTCCGGACTGTGATACGTTTTGTATTATGTACAGCAAGCGTTCTTATTATTGTGATCATGTGGCATGAAGCCTATAATACCGGGCACGCTGCTCAAACAGATCCAAAGTTTTGATTAGTCTTCCACCCACAGGAAGAGAAAACAATTTTTTTTTTTTTTTTTTAAACAAGTTCCCTCTGGTTGTGGAGCTCACATCTCCTTTCACCAGTGGCCAGCAATAGTACACGTAGGAAGTCAGAGCCACGGCCTGATTACTCCAGATCTAGCAAAGGTGCTTTGATGAAACAATAACTTGGAGGTTTAAAGGAAAGGGAAGGAAAAAAAGAAGATGAGGGAAGCAGCTACATGTTGACTCAGCAGGATACGAAATTGAATGCATAATTCACCCTGTGTGGTACATCAAGCTGTCTACGCTAGTCCAGATCATAATTTGAAACACTGTTCTCCACCGCATTGTCTGTTTTAGCGGCTTTGTTGCAGACAGTCAGGTCGGGTTAGACGATACCGTGTCCTCAGCCGGGCTCCAGGACCACATTGTGTACCCCTCGGGGGAGCGTGGGGTTCACTTCTTGTGGCAGACGGGACAGGTGTGTGTACAGATCTACTGTCTGCCAGCCCACTTGCCTTGAGGGTCCTTCTGTACCTGTAAACGCCGCAGAGTTATGGGGTCTTCACACATGCTGAGGGGAAGTCCAGGTCAAATCGGATGTGTTTATGCAAGTCCGAGTGGGCGCTGTCGGCGTGTTTACGTGTGCACATTCTTTTGTGTGTGGGAATTAGGGGTTGTTGTAAGGGAGAGGGATGAAGGAGGCTAAATATGTCTCTGTGTGTGCTTGCTTGTTGTGCCACGTGGAAGCATCTGGTACAACACAGCCATGGGTCTAATGGAATAGTCTCCAGATGTGTTTGTGTGTTTTGGCTGTACTGTCTGACTCTGGATCGGCGAGCCTGCATTTTACTTTCATGTGCGTCCTTTGTTTAGTTGTTCTGCTGACTTTGCTTCTGGCAAAATGCTCGCTATTAATGGTGACTTTAAGAAAGCCTGTCTTATACTGAGTTATTGTTACGTATGTGCATTAAATGTGCGTGCGTGTGTGTGTGTGTGTTAGAGTGTCTGTGAGTGTATAGCAGCTGCCCAGTCAAAGGCCAACCAGATGGACAGGATAATGACTATGATCAGACTTTATAGAGTTACACTCCTTAATGAGGGACATTCTGGTTAATTCATATGCCACTAACAAAGCCCGCATCATACCACATAATTAACACATCAACTGTGACTGACTCATAAATATACATCATTGTCTATTTAGGAGTCAAGCATAATATGCAGCTGTCGAGTGAGGGAACAGACTGGGTGGCATGCTGACAGAATGAAGGATTTGACTTTTTTGACTTTCCCCCCCTTTTTTTATTTGCCCATCCATCAGCTGGTGGCTTAGGTGAGGTGAATTGAGGCGGTGTTTAGAGCGGGGTGAAACCATGTGGCTGCTCTGCACCTCTCTGACTCTGCTGGCCCTCGGCTTCGGATCATGTGACACGCTGACATCGGAGCAAGGTGAGTTACCTCAATTTGAAATGCAAACTCATGGTGTAGTTTTTTGGGTTTTTTTGTACTTCTATTTAACAAATTTGGATGTGGAAAAAAAAAATGCTATCCTCTAATTTGTTTACACCAAGAGTTTTGTGACGCTTGAAATAAGCACCCAAACTGTTATCAGCATGAGCGAAAACAGAAGTAATGTCATCTCAAAGGAATTTGCTCCTTCAGCTTCGAGACATCTGTTTACATATCCCTCAACACTCACACTGACAGTGAATATTAACCATGAATAGGATGGGTCTAAATGCAGAAGAAAGTCGAGCAAGTTAACAGATTAACCCCTAGCTTGTCACTTGTAATTCTATGTTCTACCACAAGATGGTATCATGAGTCGCTGCAAGTCTTGTTGGAATAGTAACAATAACAAAGGGTGAAGCTTTTTACCATTAAAAAAATAAATGGCCATTAGTTGAAGCACTGTACTGAGAACCAAATAAATGAAACAGTAACTTATCACTGTCATCACACAATTTAATTGTTACTTAAGTCTTTTATATTTTTAAGCTTTGTAACAGGGGAAAATTACCTAAAAACTTGAAAGTGTTAGATTAGGGATGGCTACTTATATTTAGACTAAAATTAACCAGCATGAGATCATGTTGAGATCAGGGATGGCAAATATAAGTCCTGTGGGCCAAAACTGGCCACCATTAGGCTCTAACCTGGCATGCCAAAATAATTTTCATTATGTCTACTCTGTGCCACAACAACAAAAAACCTGTTTGAAGTTACTAAGCAAGCGGACAAGGTGTACCTCGAAAATTTTGTCGGTCAAACATTATGGCATCCTACCTCAAAACGTAAAGCAACAAAATTCTCCTCAGTCTGACATTCTGCACTTTTTTTTTTAACACTCCATCTTCAGCTAAAGCAATACTCTTGAAAGTTACTGGGAGGAGTTGTAAGCCCGGCCAACCGGTCTCACCTCAAAACCTCTCTGAACTTGATGAAGCTGTCTATGTGCCCCGTTTGTGTTATGAGGCTGCCCCAGGCTACGGTAAAAACTGCATAATTACAGCTTATATGTCTACACAGCCTGTAACCATTGGTGGCATTGTGGTTCAACTGTGGCGAAGAGTCGTGTGCGTTTACCATGTGTGGTTGTGTTCCTCTTCGGGAACCATCAATTTTTCAAGAGTTGTGTATTTTACATGGGAACAATGTGTTTGAGTGACGTCTGTATCCACGTGGAAATGCTTGTGTGTATGCGTATGGGTGCTGCTGTAACAGCAGCGACTGAACAAGAAATCAGAGGAATCAAAAAGGCAGAGAGAAGACGAAAGATCTCTTTCGATGTCTTGTTTATTTATTTATTTATTTACTTCTGATCTGTCGCACTCCCTCATCACTCTGTTGGTATGTTCTCAGGGGCCAGATGTGTAATATCAATTGGGGGGGGGTCGAGCAAGCCTCTACAGCTTGTGGAGGTCTGAAGGGAGCTTTAAGGAGAAAGGGAAGATGGGGAGGGGTGTCTCCCTCGGGAGGCCCCAGTCTGAACATTTCAGATGAGACCGAGTCAGCTTGCAGCTCCCCGGAGTCCTCCCCTCCACTGGTTGGAAGAAAGTGCTTTCTCAAGTGCAGCTATAACACTTTGTCACAGCAAGAACCACACACACAGGCAGTTATGCACACGTACACACTATACTGTTCCTCCGACTCATCCAAATCACTACTTACTGGTAATTTGCTGACATTACCGCAGGAAAGCAGGCTTAAGTAAAACTAGTGTTGAAGGAGTCGAGCCGGGTGATTGCGCTGCAGTTCTGCACAGTGTCAGGCTGGGGGACTAGTCCCAATAGTTAAATTAAATCGCTGAAATTCTCTGCCTTTGGTGAAGTGTTGCTGATATGGGGTTTTCTGCTCCACGGACCCTCTGCAGTCTGAAGTTAGAGTTATGTATTGATTTGTTTTCACCCAGTTTTTTTCAAGGCTGCGCCTGAGCTGAGTTGAACATTCTCTAGAGTGAATGAGTTGGGGCTGTAATATAACTATTTGCGCAGAAATTTGAAATGAAAAGACGCTAAATAGACATTGATTACACAGCTGGGGTGAGTGTGGGGCTGGTTTGTTAAGATAAAGATAAATGCTGAATGACTAAAGCTCACAATTGATCCACAACTGATAGAACTTTCTGTTTTATAGAAGAAGAGAATATATAGCAATATCATATAGATTTTAGTAGTAAGATCTGCTCAGTTCTAACAAATGAAAAACAAAATCAATCATAAAAAAAACCTAAAACCAAGTGTGTATTGACTGTTTTCAATGTGTAATGGATCCTTAATGGTGGATCCTTAGGCTGACAACAAATCTAACTTTGATCGCTCAATTAGTCTGTTAGCCTTGGAAAATGAAACTCTTACCAGGGTTGCTGCTTTGTAATTAGCCGCATAACTTCAGGCTTCAGCTTCCATGCTCCCATCCAGATGATGCTGAAGCCTCTGTGGAATAGCTAGTTAAGAGCGCTTAAGTATCACAGAAAAAGCTGGAGAGTGTCACCACCTTTTAGTTCCTTGGAATTATTGTAACTGGGAATCTGTCCCAGAGAACAAGCAGCGACAAGAAAGGCCCAGCAGCACCTATTTGAGAAAAGAAAGGTCGGCTCATTGGGATCTTTACTGACATGTAATCTTTGATATCATTTTTCACTCTGAAACTGATGTGTTAATTCATTTTTTGAAATGGGTTGGAGTTACACTACCAAGTGACATCATCAGCATCAGTCAGACGTTATGTATTTTTATGCCTTTTGTGTCTTTTTATCTATCAATCTACTATACTATCTACTCGCTCCTTAGTGGTGGTCATGTTTCTGTTGACCACAGCAACATCCTTTGTTAGACAGACACATGCAGGCATTAATTTCTTAAACCTGCTGTTGTCATTAGAGGAGAGACCGCTGATGGTGACAAATATATGAACCTACATCACTTTGTTGGCACTAGGATTGCATGATGCTTAATTCTATTTATCTCGTCATTGGAACACTGACAAGCGAGTAATGTTGCTTTAATGCTTGCATGCTCACAATCTAAAGTCGTCAGAACGGGCAAATCAACAAGTACACAAGTGTTTTTGAAAACAAAGATTGTGATTCTAAGTTGTTTTTTTGGGGGGTTTTTTTGTTTAGTTTTTTAAAGAAAGAAATCCATTCCAAATAACTTTGTTTGAAAAAAAACAAAACAAAAATAACAATTCACTTAAAGAAAAAAAAAAAAAAAAACCCAAACAACTTTAGTGCTGTCAAGAAACAAACAAGCATTTGTCAGTGTGGGAGTATAGTAGCCCTCGCACTGATAGATCTTCCTGACAGACAAAAGCTTTCTCGCCATTCCTCAGCATAATCACTTTATTTTCAAAGTTGTCCCAAAAACTACACGTCTTCTTGCTGGAGTAACTGTGTTTCTCCTATAACAACATCTGTAGCACATTGAGTTAGTAAATATCTATATGTTCACTAAGGCATAAAGAAAAAGTGGTTTTCGAGAAGGAAATCGTGTCGGAAGAAAGAAAGAAATGTCACATTTTATTTTTGAACCCCGGTTGTGCTTCAGTGTGGAATATTTCAAATCCTGACAGCGTATAGATTTGGACCGGCAACATCAGATTTTTACTCTCAGCGTGAGAAAGGTACATGTAACAATTACTTTTACCTTCTGGCTCCTATACTTACAGTCATGGAGTCAATAATGAAAACAACTAACCAAGCAGAATTGAAGCAAAGGAATAATAACTTTATTCTTCATTATCTTGCTTCCATGATAAATGTTGGTCTGACATCTATATTAAGTATTCACTAACTCTATAATCATACCAGATAGCTATTAACCTCTGTGCAAAGTGCATGGAATTAATGGTATATCAATACTTTGTTGCACTAAAACAAAGACAGAGATTTAGAGTTCTAGTTATTTATAGATTATAATGCTACTATTTACTGATCCGGCCCGCTTGAGATCAAATTGCGCTGCATGTGGCTCCTGAAGTAAAATGAGTTTGACACCCCTGTTTTAGGGCTTCGATGATGTGATGCTCAACCACCATGTCTTTCCTATAGAGAGGACTGTAAAGGAGCCATAAACATTCAAACATGCGACATGCATGAAAAGTCTAAAACACATTTAATTCAGTATTTGCAGATTCAGTAGTGGATCTCAGCTCAGTATTGTTTGATGCATGAAAATGACCAGTTATTTGCCTAATATTTAAGAATACTGGAAACAAATGTTCGATGTTTTTCACTTACAAGAAAGGAAGTGCTGTTTTAGGCCGTGTTCACCCTTCTCTTAGGGACAGACACACAAATGAACGCACGCTGAAAATAGCAGATGTTATGTCAAGGAATACAATCTTATTTTGCCAAATTTATTGCAGTTGCAAAGCCTTCTGTGTCACAAGTTTGACTTTGTAGGCGTGTGTGCTTGTGTGAGCATATTGAAAGTGAGCCAGAGGCCCTACAAGGGGAAAATGAGTGAGCTCATCCCCCTGAAGTGCTGTGTTTTAAGTTTTTCCACTCCTCTGTGCTGCAATTTTATCTCTGGAAAAAAAAAAAACCCCAAACAGGAATGTTCTCTCTTGTCTGTCTCATTCGCCCGACAGGGTGACTAAGAAACACACGGTTTTCCCCCGTCTCCCTCAGTCTCTCCTTATCATCATCTCAGTTTGTCTTCTTTTTCCCCCACGCTTAATGTAGGCTGTAGTTATTGCACTGAATCATCATCTGCATCACCCAGCATGCCTCACTCTGCCCCATATGTTGCGGATCTTTGAAAGATTCAGGACTTGGAAGACTCTCCCCAAGAGTCCCGACTTTCTGCTGATCAGCAGCCTGGTCCAATTATCTTGGAATGCCACATCGCGAAGCACATTCAATAATGCCGTATCCTCTCTTATTACAAAGCGCGAAGCAACACACACTCTGACACTGTGTGTACACTTTGGACCTCTTCCTTGTAATGAGAACACTACTGAATCTTTGGGGGCCACAAAAAAATAAAAAAGAAAAGAAATTAAAACTCAGGCCAAACCGCAACAACACAGTATTAGATGGGGGCCTTTGCTGCCCTAACCTTCCCAAGTTTGTTAAATCTGACTTACAAAAGCTAGAAAGGTCACTCACAACTTATGTTGGTTAAGGATATTACAGTAGGTCAGCTGGAGTTGAGTGTCTAATGCACATACAGCAAAGTTTCTGTGCCCCAGTTAACGACTGTGTCCAAGGCCAAGAACGCAATGTTTTTGATTTATTTTTTTCTTTTTACCCTGTATTGTGCATTTAAATTAAAATAAATAAATACTCTCCAAGCTAAATGTTGCTGTACATACATCAAAAAGTAACATCTTACCAAACTGAAGCCCCAAAATGTCCTGGATATTTATCTTTGGCAAGGTGGAGACTTTGGGAGGCACTCACAGCAGACTGCCGCACGACTGCCAGTGTAGTATCATTACCTGCTTTGGCAAGACTTAAACACCCACCCCTCAAAGAGAAAGTGGACCTGGCCAGAACCATCCAATCTCTTCAAGGCTACATGCAGTCACTAGCAGGATCCTGGAGTGGCACTCATACTTTGTGCTAATTAGCTTGTCAACAAGCAAAAGCCTTCCTTTGATCACAGCATGAGAGGAAATGGGGTTCAAGTTACTCACTGTCCTCTGCCAAACCGCCAGAGTTCCCGAGTACGCAGCAGTCCACTAAAATATCATCCAACTTCTGAGTTGTGCTGGATTAGTTTATTTTCTCTAATGAGCTTCGTCAAAAGTCTTAACATTCCAGCAAGTAAACATGTCGTTTTAACTTCATAAAGCTTTCCTAATGACATTTGGATGCAGCGACGTCTAGTGGTAAATTTTCTGGTTTTAATTTAATCTTTTAAGTACATGTGGGAACCTTTTGGAAGTTAAGAAACAGATGGAAAAAATGTAAAAGCTGGGGTTCGGTTTGTCTTTGTGAAGATGCAGCTGGAACATAGAGTTGCAACTTTTAAAGCTGTGTGTTGGAGAAATGGCTCATTTACAACTGATGGGGGCCAGATAATATGGTTTAAGACCTTTACCACTATTCAAAGGAGCCTGGAAGTTGATTTATATCGCATGTGAAAAGCAGTGTTTCATTTATATCAGTTACATCACTATAGGATGCTAAAGTCAAACTGCAACTCCTGAAACTGTATATTGACAAACAGTGACCTCTAGTGGCTACCTTAAGTATGAAATGAGCATTGCTGATTGGCAGGAAACAATGCATAAGCAAATAATGAGTCAGATGAGTTCAGGGGCAGATTGGAGCAGGATTGTATCTCATTTAAATAAGTTTGACATTTCTAGTATGCATTAATGAATTTCTTCAAAGTGTAGCACATGAACACACCATGAACTTGATTTAGTGTCCAAAGTTCAATGTCTGCAACACCTCGGGCACCTTATTTTAAGGTGAATGTAATATTTTAAGAAAACTTGTGTTTATATTATCTGCATAATCACATGGACTCAGCTATCCATATTTTTGGGGTCAAGCATAAATGTCACTTGTCAAAATTTAGTGATTGCAGTTTTTAATTATAACCTACTTTTATTTCACCAAACCTTTTCTGCGTGTGAGGATGATTAGTCATATGAAGTGCCATTGAACTTAAACAGATTACGCTTTCATTACTGACAGCACCCTCCACTAATGAAATTGTCTACATATCAAAGCTTCATATTATTTTTAAGTTAATTCATTATAAGACCAGTGATCACATTTAGACAGATGTTAACACATGTTTTCCTGTTTTTAATATAAGACATATTTGGACAGTATAAATATGTGTCACCAATATTTTACAGAAAGGTACCCAACTCATCATTCTTCAAGGTTTGAAATGCCAAAAAAATAGTCAATTCGGTCCTTTCCAACAGACTATCGGATGGCATAAAGGGTATTTACCCACACTTCTAATAAGACTTTATGGTCTTGAACTATCTTTTAATGACTTTAATGAGGATTTCAGTGAGTTCCCTGTCATGGGTCAGCGAGGCAATTCAGTTTCTAAACACTGAATAACCATGATCATGTTGTTTTCTCTCAACAGAGACTGTCATGTTTCCGTTTAGAAGCTTTAGATTTGAAAATTAGTGTTTACATAATTGTACGTTCAGGTTTCATTTTACTGAATTATCTAATTGCTTAAGATGGTAAGAGGTAAGATGGCTGAGAACAACATAATCCGAGCCAAGTCGAGGATGCGCTAGATGAGCTGTTGTCCTAAAATGGTCTCTGAAGAGAAACAGCATTTCTTTTAAGCGAAAGATGCCTCTTCAACCTTAATTTATCTATCCTAAGATAGAGTGTAATCAGCCATGCTTGGCATTACCTTGTATAAAAACGGTAAATCCTCGAGAGTGCTCGTCTGGGTCTTTCGGGGCAGGTTGCTTTTCCTCAAGTGGCACTCTATGCCTCCCATTACCTTTTATTTTTCACTTTCCTCCTCTCTGCTCTCTGGTGTTCCTCTAACTTCCCCCTCTATCTCCCCCCTCGGTCTTTTCCTCTCCTGTGCTGTTGAACTTTTCTTTGTGCTGCCCACTTCCCTGCAGCCAGGATCTCTCCACTCTGCAGAAAGCCTTCATCTGGTTTCTGTCTGATGGAAATGGGGTGATGATGACAAACCCGACAAAGAAAAGGAGATGAGGGAGAAAAAAAAAAGCAGGATAAGCAGCGAGGAAAGGTAGATCGTACCGTATCCGGACTTCAAAAAGGTCTGTGATGGGAGGTATGAAGACAACTTCTTGGCATTTGTGTCTTTGTAAAGCTACGCAGTGAACTGAGCTGAGTTAGCAGATACGGATGGACCAGTCAGGGCGTAAATGCAATATGGATGACTTGAGTTTGAGAAGGGAGACAGACATGGCTCGAGCGAGGGAGAGTATCAAAGGGCTTGCAAAACTTTAAACTTGGTCATTTCTCTACCAGATCTGTTGCGAAGACTCATCCAAGTCATGGAGGTTTTCTAATTTTTCCTCTTGTGTCTCTTTAAACTCACCAGAGCTTCGCTGTTTGACACCTCTTTCCCACAAAGAGTGATGCACGATGCAGGCAGACAGGCGGAAATGGGCTTTGCTTTGAAACACCGTCTTCATATTTCGAAGCCAGATGATCTGAGATTGTGTGATGTCAGGCAAGATCTTGATAATAAGAAAAAAAATATTTTTTGATTATTTTTTTGAGCTGGAATCCATAAAATTAAATCTCTTGCTTTTAATTAAAGTCATCTGGGTGCTATTATGTCTGTAAGTATATTGGGTTTTTTCGATTTTTGCATTATTGGCATTAGTTCCAGCTTCAATAAAGCTTTGCAACAATGACAGTATATAACACTATATGGCCTCAATCCTTGCAGTCCTCACACTATTTCTTTGAGAAGACATAACCAACCCTTTTGAAAAGGAGCGCTCACCCGCTGTACAAGCTTTGCCAGGTTTGCCACAATACCAGTAGCCAGATAGACATAAACAAGTGTACTGATGTGGAAAAAAACAAAAACAAAATTATTAGAAATTGTTCCTGCAACTCCCAACATTTCAGCATGTAACTGTTTGAATTGTCAATGTCAAGGCTCATGGATCAACAGTCATAAAGACAATGCACACATTTATTCTGCAGTTGTTTTCCATCT
>OMNM01027191.1:12172-43762 GCA_900302745.1 Parablennius parvicornis | reverse complement strand
CGCATTGTCTCAGATTTCACAATATTTAGAAAATGAAACAAGGTTCAAAACATCAAATGTGGCTGAAACAGCTGCTTTATATTTATTCAATTATTCAATATTATTCTCTATGGCTGTATGCTTACTCCAATATTCAATTATCCATAAAAACTATGAACCCAACTGATAAAGTTTTTATTGTTATTGATTATTGTACAGCTGTAGATTAAGCTACCCAACAGTGGACCTATAAAATATCTAAAGTCAGCCACCATTTCCCCTGCTGCAGTAGCAACATTAATGCTTTATTTGTACATTTATGCAGCCTGTTGCAGTCCTGAGATGTAAATCTTCATCTTAATCGAGCCTCTGAATTTGTTTTGATGTTGATTCTCATTCATATTTACACAAAACCATTATCATGGAGTGATATCTTATCAAAAATAAAAGCTATTACTTTGTGTTTCCAATGACAAAATAATACTCGCGTGTTCTCTACATTAACCTGTAGTGATGATTATGTTTTGTTTATGTTTATTTTGCTTTGAGTCTCATCTCTCTTCCAACATCAGCTTCACTCTTTGTCTTTCATGGGTGGAGGAAGAGGCAGCAGGTGTAGCTAACAGCAGTAATTAACATTGGCTTCATCCCATCCAGTTGTTTGTTCAGTGAACGTGCACTGGCACGCAGCTCGAGAGCAGGAAAAACCGTTGAAAAAGCAGAAATTGATGTCATTATTGGTATCGGTGAGTCTTCCTGGCTTTTTGCTGCTCCACATCAAAACACTGTGGTAATCAGTGTGAGTCGGTGGCAACAAAGCTAATGGCAATTTTGAATTGTTGGGGAGCTTTCAGAGTTATCACATTATTGTCATCGTTACCATAAAACAAGTGTCGGCCTAATATTCATTATTGATCCTGAAAACTGTTACTTATAAAATCAGCCCTTCCTTTTTCTAAAGTTCATCCAACCAGTTTGGAATGGTAATTTGTAATTTGAAGGAAGAAAACTCTTTCAAAGACCTGAGGGGTTAAAAGGGCTAAGAAATATACGTTTTCATCATAAATGTTAAAGCTTGACAAATCTGAACCAGTAACAAGAAGCTCAGGTTTCCTGGGGATACATTTTTCACGTTTTGTTTTTTGTATTTTTATTTTAATCTTTGTTTTAAATGTAATAAATGGGTAAAAATCTCATAATGACAGTTTAAACTTTGGTGAGTGAGACAAATGAGTCCATCATAAAAACGTAAATCATCGATGATTTGAATAATGTTGTCAACCTTCTTCTTTTGATTCTTCTTCTTTTTCAATAAAATAAAGAAGAAGAAGAAGAAGACGTGGGTGACTCCTCTGTATCTACATTCAGGACATATTTTATTCAGATACAGATGAGAAAATAAACCTAGATAACTTGGCAAAGCTTTACTATATGCTATCAGGTTTAATGATAAGAGGAACGTGCTTCTGGAACATTTGAACAATCTATAGAGGCAATCATTTCCCTACTATTTGGAGAACCTGTTAATTTTCCACCTTAATGGTGCCACATTTGTAAAGAACAAGCACAGATGAGTATATAATCATTCTAACTGCTTGCAGGAGATGCACCCAGGAAACAGTTGCCAGCATTCTGCTATTTACCACTGTTTTGTGTTTCATACCACAAAGTGCTGAGAATCCTTCTTGTTTGCTTTGCAGAGCTTTAATACCACAAGGTGCTGAAGGCTGCTTCCCTTTCAAAAATGCAGAAGTATCATCATTTCCCTCTCTCTTTTTCCTCGACGAAGTCCTTCAGTATTAAACTAAAGCGGGATGTGTGAGGTTGCTACATCCTCTTTGTTGACGCAGGTAATTCATCTCCCTGTTGCTGTCATCCCTCACATATTAATGTCCCACATTCACAGTTCCCAGCGCGTTCCACTTAGCTGGGGCTGATCCGTACCATCAGCAGAGATAATTATCCCGTCTTCGGCTGAATCCAGGATCCCACATGAAAGCAGAGGCACCTCACTGCAAAAGCTGGTTAATGTTTGAGCAGGCCTGCCAATCACAGCCATGCATCATTAGGTTTGTCAGTGCTGCTCTCCTGTACACTCACACAGCTTTGAAGTCTCACTGACAAGAGCAGACCGGACTGGCAGTGGGATAAAATGTGTATTCAGTGTTGGATGGCGCACAGAAATGTGGTTTCACCAAAACACTTTTCATCTTGAAGTCCTGACTGGAGAGTCATCTTCTGTTTGATTCTCCACACCTCACAGGAACACAAAACACTTGCGTGCACCCTGCCTCCGGGTATTTGGTTATCTTACCTCTCAGGTAAATGGACTCCTCTTCAGCTTAGAGGAAACACTACTAACTCCATCTGCTCACCTTTAACTGCTGTAACTGTTCACAGTCGACCAGCAAGCTTTGAAGTCGTACACAGATGTAGACCAGGAGCTGTATTGAACAGCGGCGCAGCTGCAGAGTGACCTGTTAAGCTGTATTGAGCCATTAACTGTTAATCACTGAGCTGGACCTTTCAAGGTTTGATACCTCAGAGTACACAGAAACTAGAAGTATTCACAAATTGGTCAAAAAGATGTAGATTGTGACGAATGGATGGATGGATGGATGGATGGATGGATGGATGGATGGATGGATGGATGGATAGATGGATTGTTAGCTCGATTGGGTTACATATAGATACATGAATTAATCAATTGATTGCTTGACTTGATTCATTTGATTAGTGAACTGATTGGTTGTTTAGTTGATGGATGGCAAGACTGATTTAAAATGAAATAACTGATTAATGGATCAATTGATTGATTGGATGGGTGGATTAATGGATTATTTGGTTTTTAGATGGAATGATGGATAAACTGATAGATATCAGGATTGACTGACAGATGAATAGTCAGTCTGATGGACATTAGTGGATCGATTGTTTGATGGAGTGATTAATGGCAGTGGTGTGTACGTTCACTGTAATTTGAGTAAAGAGCAGTTTTGTCCTGTCACTTTCTGAATTATTGTTGTTGTCCAATCGCAAAGCGGTTCACTGAATCTTCCTTTAAATTGGCAGGTTTGCCAGATTGTCCATGATCAGAACCAATGGACCGGGTCTCACCAGAAATCTCCACAAGCGTCTGTTTCTGAACACAACGCAGACAAACTGATGCACCAGCTGGCGAGTCCTGCAGCTGACGGGAAGAAGAAAAGGATGGATGGTTCTCTCGTGGCTCCAATTCATTTTATTTGTCACTGTCTCAGCTTAAGCAGGCTCCCTGTAGCATGGATGACAAAAAAAAAAAAAAAGAAGTTGTGTGTCTGTGGTTTTCTCCTTGACCCATTGGCAGAAAAGGAAACCATTAGCGGTGCTTCAGACTGTCTCCATTTGACTGATCAGTGTGGAGAGAGAGGACACGGCTTTGTTTACAGTCCCCGTGGCCTTTAACGAAATCTGTGACCCAGCAGAAAGGATGCTGGAAACACAGAGTTTTTCCTTTCTGTAGCAGATGGCCGATGGCGGCCTTTGAGAAGCCGCAGATCTGGAGCAGCACTCTGGTGATTTATCTGTTCCTCGCTGTCTCTTAATCAGAAACAGCAGGGAGCAGTTTTGGCTGCCACAGCTTGACGGGAAGCCATTGTGTTTGACGCCCGTTGTTGACGGAGTGGCGGCGTATACAAACACGCCCCCGTCAGCCTTGCAGGTGTGGTCGTCAAAGCCGAAAATCAATCAGCGTTGGCAGGTTCTCGCAGGGTTATTTCTCATTTCTGTCTGATTAATTCGAAGATAGACAGCTTGGTGTTAGATTTATTTTGTCCAAATTTTGGTTTTCCTTTATTACTTATTCCAACATGTCACTTCCTTCAGACCTAACACTGGAAAATTACAATAAAAACAACAGACAAAGGCAATCTTGCAAATTCTTCCAACACTACTGTCTATCTGAAAATATTCCTCTTGGATTTAAAGGTAGTTTTTGCCGAAACTCGTATACCCCCTGTTGTGTTCCCTGTGCCTTTCATATGTGTTCTATTGGGTTGGTTTTGCTTCCAAGATTAAAAAACAAAACAAAAGACGTTTTGTTTTCTGTTTGAGACTCTGCAGCATGAAGCAAACTGTGACAACACCATCTGCATGAAGAACTTAGGAGAGGCAAAGAAAGATGCATTAGGAAGAAGTCTTCACTTTAGAAGCTGTCAACACGCATTCAATATGAAACTATAGGCCCAAATAAACATATTAAAGAAGCATTAAAGATGCCTTTTTTCTAAATTATCTTTTTCTTGAAGGATACATATTTTTTTGACCATTGTAAATTTATGCTTTGTTCTATTTTTAAAATAAATAATAGACTTTTAGTGCGAGCACCTGAGATCACTCAGCAGGTTTGAACACTTGTCTCCTATAAGCTTGTCAAAATCAGATTTGCATTTGTCAAAGAGAACCATGATGGCACCCTCTCTTGAAACTATTGAGATGATGAGATATTTCCCATTGCTTTTATTCTCGGGGCTTGTGTTTTTGTACGCTCATGAAAGTAGCGGTGTCTGCCGGTGGCTTCGCTGTGATGTTGTTGTAAATCAGAGATAAGAGTGGGGTCCGTGGCACTTTCATAATGCATTCCGAGGGGGCTCCAGTGAAACACAAAGACTGTGAATCAGTGGTTTGGAGGAGGCTGCAGAGCATCCCTGCCTCTTATACACAGTATATCTCATGGCCACAGCTGAGAGGGTGTCTTATATGGAGGACGTGAATAGATTCGCTGCTTTGTTCATTGTGAGTTTCTCGCATCAGGCAACAACACAGCAGGCTGAAGTGTTTTGTTCGGTAATGTCTTTAGGGCTCTTGAATGTTTGAGCCTGTGACGTAACCTGGAAAAGTGTTGGGGCTGAATCACCAGCGTGGTCCATACATGGAAGCATCTGATTAGATCACTACACACACTTTCTGTGTACGTGGAATTATTTAAACTCCAAAGTGCTTCTTGTGATATCTTTTGCTTTTAATGACGCTGTTTTTTTAAGCCCCGTACTTCTCATCTCGTTCTCCAGCGATTCAACGTCTTTTTTTTTTCATCTAAAAAGCCAATTTTGTGTGAAGAGGCACTTAAACATCTCTTGACTTTTGGAACAGGGGTAAGAATAAAAAGTCCAAAACAGAAACCACAGAGTCTTTTTTTTTCTTTTTTCTTAAACGTTCTCAGATTTACCCCAGGGATCTCCAATCCCTCTGGCTCCATAGGCTTACATGGCTTTTTATTTTATAAGCAGATGGAATTGTGAGAAGCTCCCAGAGACTGATGCAAGGGAGCCGGGTGGGGTGGGCACAGATAAAGGGTGTGGAGCTCGGCGGAGGAGAGGACATTGAAATGTCCTTGAGTATAAAAGAAGACGGCAGGCTCGTAGCCAAACTGCTCGGCTTCTTTCTTTTGCTCTTTCTAGCCTGTTCGGCGCTACTGGGATCCCTTCCCTTGGCAGGCGAACAGAGGAAAACAGCAAATGTTTCTCTTTTGTTTCTTCTGGCCGCAGATTATGGGATAGTGTAGACTGCTATAGCATCCCTGTGCACACACACACACACACACACACGTTATGCAGAGTGTAATCTGCCGGCCAATCATTTGAATCCGCTGCGTGTGGCTGAACTGGTTGTGCATGGTGGCTGAATTAAAACTGTGACGCTATAGATTAAACAGTGTAATTTCTACTTTATTGTACATGTGGCCTAACATGTGTTAGAGCCCCGACAACTCCAGTGCGTGCGTCCATCTGTTCTTCAGAGGAGACAAAACACTGACATGATGTACAGCCTCTATGGCCGACGTTGCTTATAAAATCGTCTGCGGCTCTTAGGAAATAAAGCACATTATCTTAGGCGTACACTGCTTTAATCTCTATAAGGTAAAACTACTGCTGTAACCTCTCGATATAAAAAGTCTTTCAGCTTTACGAAGAAACAGGACAAACAGCATAAACCTGCATTTTGCATACTATTATGTGAACTGTGTTCACAGACGATGGCTTCTGGAAGTGATCTCATGCAGTGGTTTCCAGTACAGAATCATATCAATTCATTAGCCTCTAATGTTGACATTTAGCATCTCCCTTGTTCCCAGAGATTTACTCAGATTTTCTGAATCCTACAGAGGGATGTTACTGTGGTCACTCTCTGGAATAATATAGTTCATCGTTAAATTTAACTTTTTCAAATACTAAGAGACTCGTACTTTCTCCCAACCCATATGTCAGCACAATACAACAGTTTTTTTTTTTTTTTTTTAATTTCTCTTCTTTTCTCATCCTGTACCACTGCCATTCAATATTTACTCGTACTTTTCATGAAATAAAATAACAAGTGTTTGACATCTGACATGTTTTCTGGTATAAACATGACATCTTTTCATGGCCAGTCAATTCGTCCTGTATTTTTTACATTTTACACATAGTTGCATTTTTTTGGGAATTTGTTTGCTTCACTTTGAGCCAACTGCATCTTGATCATTGACATTGAACTTTAAAGCTGAAACACTGAATAAACAAGAGCAATGAGAGATTTCTGATGTCAGCCAACTTTGACGTGGACACAGAGGGAAAGACATATTATCTGCATTGTAATTCTAATTTTCATCTGGATTCAGTACTTTTGACTTTTGATGTACTTTTGACGTGATTCTCATTTGAGACCACCGAAATTAAAATCCGAAACCAGAATTCGGATCCAGACTCAGATATGGATCACTTCCAAAATGTAATCGATTCTTCTATAACCTAATATCTATCTGTGGTGAAAATTTGGTGAAGATCCGTTAAGTAGTTTTGAGATAATCCTGCTACGAGACAGACAGACTGACAGACAGACAAAATATACGCTGGCGATTTTATTACAATTTTATTAAGAGAGAAAATAGAGGAAGAGAGGAAATTTTATTGTACCTCAACATTTAGACTAAAAGCTCAATTGATCCCCTTCATTTGATGTTGTCTGTGTTATCTGAGTGCCAATACATTGATTGACCCTTACATAGTAATCTGAGACCGACCCCGCAGTGACTCAACACAACCAGTGGAAAACTCACTTCACATCCATGAAGCTCATTTAAAGCATAATTCATGTGTCAGAGGCAGTTTCTTCAGATTAGCGCTGGACGGCGGCCTCCTCGCTGAATCCTGTAACGTTAATGTGTGCTGCACCGTTCGACCCAAAATCAAAGTCTCAACCGTAGACTCTACAGCTCTGGACTACTCGACACATATTTTAGTAAAACCAGAGGAAATTGTGAAGCGAAGTCACCCTGGAAATCAACTTTTGTTCCGTGTCATGCAGAGCCCGCGGCTGTTTGAACTGTCCATGTGCTCGCCCGCCGTCCTTTGTTCCTTCTGACTTCACATGAGGAAACTCGCTCACAGCTTTTTATGTCAGCAAACAGACAAGGCATGTATTTTCCATTGTCACCAATTAGCATGCCTTTTATTTGTGAATGCTGACATGCTGCACCTCCTTCTTTTGAAATTTTCCTGCAGGTTTTGGTTTATGTTACTTGGAAATTGATGAAAATGAAAATTCTCCATTGGTATCTGAGTACTATCAATTTCTCTCTGCTTTTCCCGCTGTATTTCCTTGCCCACTCATCATTTCTGATGATATTGCCTCAATTTTGTATTCCCTGCAAGATTACTAATTTAATTCAATTAAATCAAATTTGATTTGAGGGATTACGCCCTTCTCCATTTCTTATCGCAGCACCATCGGGCTGAGAAATTGCTTCCTCCCTAGATTCGACTGCTAATCTTTAGGCAATTTCTTGCACGCTAAAAGCAGAGCCGGGGAGAGTGGGAAGACGTGAGAAAGCTGACGCTTTAATCTACGTGGCAGGTAAATTGCTAGATCCCCCACTGCTTTGAAGCATCATATACAGGGGTGGAGTGGATGGACCGCTCACACAGACTAAATTAACGGAGAGCAGAGAGCCAAGCTGAGCTTGGCAGTAATCTTTTGAAGGGAAGCTTCAGGCCCCGTTTACACGACATTTCAAGTGAAAAAGCATCGTCTTTAAGCAAAAAGTTTCATGTTTACACCACATCAACATGAAAATGGCAGAAATGCTGAAAACAATACGGTTTTCTTGGAAGGCCACTAGTGGGTGCTGTTGTTTGTTTTTGCAATGAAACCACATGCACGTGCACTGAGAACAACATGCTGTAATCGTTAACAATGACGAGGAGCAGCGTTTCCTCTGTCTTCATAGAGACTCTCAGAAAGTTGCTTTTTCAGCGTCTCAGGGCCCCGTTGTCTTGTAAACAGACACCCAGAATTCAACAGATGTTTAGCATTTTCACTTCACAACGCTGTCATGTGGCACAGGACATTCAAACTTGAGTGTTGGTAATACAGATATTTATTACCATCGGGGCGGATGGGGATGATCATTATGGTTTTCCAAAGTAGCTGCGTAGATTATTGATGAAAAATTAAGGAAAACCATCCATCTAGAGTAACACATAAGGACAAATGATCTCTCAAACATTTACACCTATTGGCAAATCAGTCTGATCAATCAACCTCAGGAAATATCTGTGAGCACAGAGAGAACATGCTAATTCCACACAGAGAGGCCTCATCAGCCTGTTGATTCAAACTTTTCTTGTTCTCAACCAAAAACAAACTCAGACACAAGTTGAGCTATGAAAATATCAAGGCCAGCTCAAGAGTGTGGTTCAATATTTAGGAGGGTAGATAGAAAGTCTGTTGACATTTCAGGATGTCATAGGTCATCCAGGAATAAAATAAAATAAATTAGCATTTCTGTTTCTTAATTATGTCCTGACCAGAGTTCCTTTGTTGTGTAAATGTAGTTGCTCAGTAGTTTGGCGGCTCATCTTCTTATTACTGCCGTCAAAAGCTGCTGTGTGTTTTCACTGCAAAAACTTTCAGACCAGCATTGAAAAGAAAACGAATCACTCACATGTACTTTCTCTTGTCAATGTTTCTTTCCTGAGAAAGCGACAGCGCACTGGCGTGTGTTGCCACTGTTGGGCAGATCATGTCTAAAGCATTTCTCATCATGAATAATGTCTCCCACGACCTCGTCGTTTTATAACGTGATCCAAACGGATGATGGTCCGATTGACTGACCGTCAGGTGTCCAATTGGCCATGTGCACTCGGTCAGCGCTGCGTAAAGGACACGCTATCGCCGTAAACGCCGCATTATCTCTTTAATCATGTTGTTTAATGCTGCTGTGGACAGACCTGCCTTGATTATGTTGCTCCGCTCCACGTTGCTCCGCTCGGCTTTAACCGTCGTGAACCGTGAAGCTCGGTTGGAGTAAAGAGGGCAGTCGACAGGACGCGCTGATGTTTGTACGGAAAACCTCCCTCCGCTGCGCTGATGAAATCCATTCTATGGTCTATTGATCTGGTCTGCGGTTTGATTGATACAGTCTTTAAAAATTCATTAGTTTGAGGCATGGCGGAGCTGCAGGGTGTGAGGTGCTCCTGTAGGGCACATTTGTCTATGTTTACAGAACCAGGGTCGCTCAGTCAGCGGCGAGAGAAGAGGGCTGACAGCGCCACCCGGGGCCACATGAGTCACGCTGTCACGAATGCCACTCTGCACCAGCACACACGATAACACACACACACAAGATAAAACCCCTCCCACTCCGTACAGTGTCGTGCACCTACATATCTATCCGAGGTTTGTATCGATTGCTTGCTGTGAAGCTTCTCACAGTTTCCCGGGTGCTTATCGCGGGCCGGCTGCCTCTGCGCTTTCACTCGAAGCAGCAACTCAAATCCTTCATCTCAACACAGTTAAAAGACTTATAGGGTTGGGTTGTTCAATTAACTCCCTGAGTTCTGGGTCATAAATCAACTGTAGGGGGATTTTGCCCAACGTTAATGAAAATGTATTAAAAAATGGCTAAAATGCCAGTGTTTTTACTGCACATTTCTCCCACGTTCGCAAACTCAAAAGGTGAAAAACATCAGTAAAACCATTGGAAGAACTTTTCCAATTGAATCAGACCTTTCACTAAAACCTCCAAACACATCTTTTCAGCTTTCATCTGATCACACATTTATAAGACACCAAGAGGAAACTCCAATGCATTCATATATGTTGTGTTTTTTCTATTTGAATTATGCCCTGTTAACCTGCATTATCACAACAATTAATCATATAAAAGATCATGAAACTAGAACAGTTAAATTACAATAGAGATTAAAAATGCAATTACAATTCAAAACTAAAATTAAGATTAAACTTATTATTTAAAGTCTCTATATAATGTTAATGTTTGATTCATATGGCTGTACAGAGTGGATTGTTAAGTACTTTCACCTCACAGTGCTGACATTCCATTACAAGCTTGAGCATCAGTGTGAAGGTGTGTGTTATTGCGTATTTCTTTGTGTTTTGCCCTGCAGTCGACTGTCAACCTGTCCAGTGTGTGTGTACCTGCCCTTTGTCAGCTGAGACGGACTCCAGTGACTGCAAATTTTAGTTGCTTAAAGCACAAATAGAAGATGGATGGATTCATACACCTTTACACCATCAAACAAATTCATATGATCACATTTTCTCACATCGTCTTTAATGACTTCAATTTTTTATTTTTTTAAGAGTTTCCATGACAGAATGTATTAAGATAAAGTGATGCCAACACTAAATATATGGTGGTTTCTTGGAATTTCCACTGATGATAAAGAGTTTCATGTCACCGAATTGTTAGAAAATGAGCAATCATTGAGTGTTTCCCTTCACTTCTTTATCATAATTGGGTGTTTTTGACTGTATGAAGAAGTTTGTTTTGCAAATCGGGGACAACTTTGTTAAACTTGTCTGTGAGTGCAGCGGAAGTCCTACCAGGCCCAACTGAATGACATTATGGTCAGTATGCTCAATTCTATGGGAGTTATGGGGTTTGCATGCCAAAGCTAATCAGCATAACAGAATAGGAATGAAGTCAATGAACTACATCTCTTTTTTTCTCTGTACAGACTGCTAGATAGATGGACTTTTATGATTCTAATAGTTGCAGGCAAGCCAGCCGAAAATGAAATTTCTACACCTTGGATTTTGAAAATTAAAAGGAACTTCTTCACATTTTAGTCTTTGTTTAAAAATTTTATTTAACTGCCACAAAATGATGAGATCAGATGGTTCTTGAGCTGGATATTTGTTATTATTCTGTCAGTAGTGAACTGTCTAACTGGAAGTCAGACTTACATTATAAAATATGCGGTAATCTAAAGGGGTAAACCCCATTTAGGGCTGGAAACAATCCCAGCTGACTTTGAATGAAAGCTTCAACGCTTATTCACACCCGAGGGCCATTTTACAGTCACCAATCAACAAAACCTCTAAGACTGAAGAGACTGGAGTACCTGTAAAGCCATGCATGCACATTAACTTCACGCAAACTCTACACAGAAAAGACTCAAAGCATTACCAGGGCATTCTGGCCAAACACATTTCCAATTACATCTTAAAATAAAAATAAGCTTTTGAATAGTTTTTTGTTCTAATGCATCGACTGATACTGATCACCATCATTTGTGCCGGAGTAAGTCTGCAGATGTAGTGAAAAATGTAGGAAACCATCACTATGTGAATTTATAGCTTGTTGAAATGGTCAAGTGTAAAACATTATGTATTGTAATAAATAAAAATAGGAGGCGCTCTCATGTGTAATTTGTTCATCATCGTGTGTTATCAGGGCAATCTCTGAGGACTCCTGGCATATGCAGAGGTAATCACCTAAAGAACATCGCATGCTGCAGAAAATCCTCGACAAGTGGGAACATTAAGACGTGTCAATTAAGGGCCGATGTTAATTACGGTTGTGTTCTTCAATTAGTGCTGATTGGAGGCAGGTCCGGTCAGTACTTAATGGTGAACAATGGGTCGGCGGGATGCAGGAGGGTGAACGATGGAGAGCGTAAACAGCTGTGAGAGAGAAAGATTAAAAAGCAGTTTAACAGTCAGAAGTAAAATATAAAAAGTCTTTTATCGCCTAATCAGTGCGTAGCAGTAATTATTCTTGTAGTTTCCCGCTGTAGCCCTACGCCCACTCGGCCACCACCACCACAGACAAATGCCCACAACGCTCTCACTTCCACATGAAAGCAGACTGAACAGAAGGCGATCCCCGCGGTCGGCGCCTGCAGCTCCCCCGCAGTGGATTCTGGGTCAGGTTGTGTTCAACAGCAGAGCAAAAGGGAAAGCCTTGGCTGCCAGGACGTGGCGTACTACAGAGCTGTTGGCCTTTTGAAGCAGGGAAATGAGAATTTGCTTCTGCCTGAGCTTGCATCACCCCTGCTCCTCGCCCACTCCCACGTTGGAGTGGGGAAGAGTTCAGACGCAACGCTACCACACGGCTTTATCAGCGCAGACCAGAGCCCACGCTTTGTTCTCCGCTTCTGCGGGGATCCATGGATCCTGGAAACAGTCACATTTAATGTACAAAAGGATGCACACTTATTTATTTAGCATGCTGCTCTGCTGACATACAATATTGATGCACGCGTGCTTGTTTAGGTGATGAATATGGCCGCGTGTGCGTACATTACGAGCGGGGAGCAGCCCTGGGCTCCCATCGTCACTGTACCGCTCTCACCCTCATGACTCAGTTGAATAAAATAGCACCTCTGGCTTCAAGTTGTTACACAAGAGGCTTTTGTGGGGACGTAAGACAGTAATGACTTCTCCTTTCTGCAAATAGGATTGTGCATATCATAGTCTCGAAGGTAATACGGGCTCTCCTCTGGGGAAATAAGTCAGCATTGTGCACATGTATAAACTCTGATTAGTTGTTTGTGGAAGGGTCAGGATCTGTGGCAGGAGGCGTATCGCGAGTGTTCTCGGTTTGAATAATGAGATCTGAGAGAGACTCAAGTCTGGACCATAATCTAGCTTTATGCTGCTGCGAGGCTCGATTCATTTTGCTGTCGAGATAATTAGATATGTAGCGCTGAGCACCTGCAGGCTTGAGCCGAAATATATAGCTGCCTCCTGTCATTTCTGAACCGGATGACAGATTATATGACAGGGCGGAAGGCTTAACCCTTTTTAAAACGAGTGCCTCCAAGGGCCATGAATGGCACAAAACAATGCACTGATCAGGTCAATTGTAAAGAAATTAGACAGGAGAACATTTGCTACAAGAGTATATAACTATTTTTGTCCATGCTCCATTCACAACTCCAATATTAAACAAATACCAAAATCCATGCATTAGAATTTCCTCAAGCCACATTCCACATTTCAAGCGATAGTTCACTGTCACTTTACGCTACTCACAGAATCTATACAATGAAATAAATCAGAAACTCCACAGATTATGGAAATGTTACGATCTAACATTTTCAGGTAGAATCCTAAAACAAAGACTTGGTTTCAAAATTATATTTGAAAGTTAGATTTTTTATTGTAAGATTGATGACTAATGCAGAGAAAAAAATTAATTCAAGTCTTATATCTGGTTTTGAATTAGTCAAAACTGTATATGGCAGAAAAAAAAGGATTTTACTTGTATTCTTCTTTCTGACAATCGGTGCTTTTAACTCTGTAGGAGGCAGATTTAAATCGTTCACTGTGTGTAACCAACATTATGTAGGCCTGTTAAAAAACCAAAAAATGAGGAGGAGGATCGGAAGGTCGTTGTTGTCCAATGCACAAATTAATAAGACAGTTGACAGCGTGTGTCCTGCAGTTAAGATTCCTGCTGCTTTATGTTGCTGCCGAGGGACGAAAACAACCAGAGGCTCAGTCTTCACATGTATTGCAAAACCAGAAACGTACCTGGCAGTGCAAAAAATATCTAAAAAATATAAATATGTAACAGTAAATTGTTACTTGTCTATCAGCTGCTCCCAGTGGAACATCTGCTTGAAAATGAATGATCCTCGACCAACAGTTGTCCAATTTCCAGCAATTCAGAGAGTGCTCCTGCACTGGCTGCTTTACAGAAAAGATATTAGAATAATGCAAAACAGAACTTATTTGTATCTTATTAGGAACATAACAACAAGTCCCGTTTGTGTGTGTGTGTGTGTGTGTGTGTGGTCAGTGTAAATGTCTCTGAGGGGGGGTCTTGTTTTCATTACAAAAGCCACCCTCACCTACTGCTGCAGGCCCCTCCTGTTCTCTTTTGTACCCAGTGTAGTAGAAGATCAGGAGTTCTCCTTCAGGATGATGTACGATCCTGCAGACATGGGTAGACTTGCTCAAGGGCCTTGCTCAGCGAGCAGAAGCATTTCAATCTGCAAATCCCTGAACAGGAGCTCACTTCTCTAAGCTGGAGACAACCACTGTCCTGTCGTATGAACTCAGGTGTGAAATGTTCGCTCCCATTCTTGCTTTCCTGTCCGTTTCTCTCTTGGGGTTTGTAGCTTCTTCGCTGTGTGCAGTTGATCCGCTGTGAAGCTTATAAAGAGCACAGGTGGAACGTGTGTGCAAGACCTGTGAAAAAATAGCAGAACGATGGGAGTAAAGGTCAAACCTGTCCCTTGACTGTCTCCTTGTTGTGAGCTTGGTCTCCCGTTTGCTGATGGAGGCCTGGTAGGCTTGTTATGAAGTTGTTTTCCGTGTGTGCTAGTTTGCTTGTTTGCTAAAATCTGGTACGAAGAATCTCTTCTGTAATCTCTTCTTTGTAATATACAAGCCTCAGTGTAGTTGTATTTGATTTTCTATTCAATTCAATAACATTTTCTTCTTATGGTTCACGCAAAACCATTTATACCACACGGTGAAACACTACAGTAGTTTTACACGTATAAACTGTGACACTTCAATGCGTTTGGGCCTTTTGTTGAAACGTAAACAAAGCTACAAGTCACTGAAAGCAAATATCTCTGATAACTCTGGCTAAAGTGGAGACTTGAAAAAAACTGTCTTTACGTTTGCATGTAGACAATCAGGAGGAGATGGAGTTTTACGTCACAATGAACAGAGAAGTCATCGGTATCGTGTATGTGTGCGACTTGTGTTTACAGTTTGGCAGCAGTAATAACGTAACAATGGATGCTGTTAAAGCAGTGCTTGTTTTGTGGCTTTGTTTGCATTTAAAATCACAAATTCTCTTTTATGTAGAAGAGCGGAGGCATTATGCCTGTCGATACACTGCCCTCTATAGGCTTGGTGGGCTCATAGTAGCTCTTAACAAGGTTTTTATGCAGGTTTGTGTCAATGATTATTACTATTTTTTCAATGATCTAGTGTGAAAAATTTGCTATGTGTAAATGTAGACTTGATCCTCTCATCAGTCTTTTTGTAGATCATCTTTTGTTCACTTGGTATGAACACAGCGTGGGCTCAAGCTCCTTGTAACACACGTTTTATGAATTCGCATTGTGATCGTGGGAAACATTACATCGCTTTGAGCAGCACTTGTAAGCAACCTTTTTTTTTTCTCGCATTTACTTGTGCGTCAGTCACCTTGAGACCTTGTGTTCTTCTTCAATGATTTTGTGACTCATATAAATAAGGCAGACACCTAGGAGAAGATGGAGGAGGCATTCTACTCCAAGTTTTTCTCATTGATTGCTGCAGGCGCTAATGAAAGCTGTTGCACGTGGGTGATTAGGCCCTAGCGTCACAGCTTTCTTGTGTCTTTGTTCCAAAGAGTGAAAGAAAATGATTTCACTTGCTCTCCGTGGCCTCGGCCTGGCTTATTCATCCTGAAATCACTTCTTTATTCAATCGCCTTCTTCCAATTATCTGGTCAACCTTTTAACAGCTCTTCACTTCAGTTTTTTTTTAACTTGAACTTTCTACTGGCCTTTGAAACACCACACCAGTTTCTTTGTGAGCTGCTCTACTGGTCTTTTGAGGACCGAGAGCAGAGAGAATCATTGTTTTCGTAAGAGATCTCCAGGTGATCCGGGCAACTCCTCAGGATTTATGATCTCTATGGATTCAGCAACGTTCAAAGAGAGTAAAAATATTTCAGGAATAAAATGCTTCACCATAGTGCACCAGCTGCTTTTCATAGCAATTATGCAGAGGTGGAGGATATATAAATATTTTATTGAGGTTTATTAAATATGCAATTCTACCGTAGCTCTGCCTAATATGTTAAAGTTGTTAGTTTTCTTGTTGCTTATGTGCTTAAGTTGACATCATTTTTCAGATGTTTTACTGTTTTGAAAGTTGTGCATATACCATCGGTGTATTATACTGAATTGAACAGTAAGTGGAACAAATCCTGAAGTTTCTGTGGTGCGTGTTGTTTGCGGTTTGTGAGGCGCAGAGGATTAGCAATGTGCACCTTTGTTGCTCCTTCACTAATCCCCCGTTTACTTTAATAGTGCCTCATTATTCTTGAATGAACTGAGTCAACATGAAATATATCTGACGTCAAGTAACTTTATCCTTAACTTTGGCTTCTTTAAATAAACCTCAGTCAGTTTTAAGGGTCACCTGATGCTGTCTGCAGGTTGGTAGTTTTTTTTGGGTTTTTTTTTAATGTTGACATTAACTTTCATGTCTATTTCCATTAAGAAGTGATAACATGTAGATTTTGAGCGTCTTCACTGACTTGACCGATCAGAATTAGATCACCTTTGAAATAATTTGACCTTCACATATTTAGCATTTTTGATAGTTTTCTGGATGTGTCTGTACATTTCCTATTGTCTTACGGTGTACTTTGTGTCCATAGAGATGCGCAGTGGGTAGTTTGACTAGTTGTGTGAGAAATTTTCTCTGTGTACTTTTGTTTCCTTCTATAGTTCAGAAGCTTGTATATGAGATGATTTGTGACAAATTGCCTGTCAGTGTGATTGGCTGAGTTTCTGTTAACCTGTCCACTTTGTCCCCTGCCCTCACCAATCAAAAGTTGTTTGTGCCTTTGAATTTTATTGAGATTCACGGAGGTCGGTATGTATGAAACCTCAGAGCGGACCCTGGCGAAGGCGAGGAACGGTGGTGGGTGGGCTGGCGAGTGAGAAGTGGGGCCTGATAAATCACATCTGTTCCAGAGACGTGAGGCTGATGCCTGAATTGAAGCGTGACTAAAAGGTGCGGGAAAACGAGCCGATCAAACGGGGGTGAAGAAGAGAGGCGGAAAATTGAAACTGCTGGCCCCTCCCCCTTCTCGTCCAACTCAACTTGTGCTCTTTGTTTCCTTGCAGACAGGCAGCCGCCCCAGATAACTTTAAGACGCATGCATGAGTAAATTCATCTCTTTATGCTGAGTAAGAGCCAAGGTGAACAGATGGTGCATCCGAGAGGGTTACGTAACTCCTGTTCTAATATTGACCGGCATCGTGAATGTTTTTGAGCGTGGAAGAGTGAGACATGAAAGGAGCACAGGGATGCTGGGAGTGTGCATCTCACTGCAGTGCTATTCACTATTTTTATCAACCAAAAATCCACATCTCGAATGTGTGTGAAATCCGCACAGCTCAGAATATAAATGTATGATACACCTCAGCGACGCGTCCACGGCTTCAAAATAACCAGTTGTATCTCAGCCGAACACCTGTTTAATGATGCCTGCTCGTGGCTCCACAGGGAAGACATTTAATATCATATCCGAAGATGCAACCAGGCTTCTCAGCATAGTGCGGCTCTCTTTTCCTGCTGTCGGATGTGGCAGGGTGCTGGTGTTTAAAGCCGCCGCTTAATTACCACACTGCTGGGCTCTCCGGGCCAGAACGCCAAAATTAGCAGAATTAGCCGCCTGTGGTGTCACATTAATTGTGAGGCAAACACTTGTCACTATAAAAGATCATTTAAAAAAAGAAAGAATAATCTTGTGGAAAGATAAAGAGGCTGGGAAGGATGTGAGAGGCGGCTCTGTGCCCGAGGCATTTGCAGACCCATGAGAGTTAAATGTGCCTGAACTGTCTAATGGTGTTGCTGTGTGTTGAATTTCCAATCAGGCAGCTGACAAAGCGCACGGGGCTGTTTGTACTAACAGGTGCTCCTATCCTTAATTTGACTGGATTTATACATTTTGCATAAGGGACAATGCATTTGAGTTGATTGCACTGGGCCGCTCCGAGTGTTTTATTAAATTTTCCATCCCGGGTGATATAATTAGAAAGCGGCACAAGAGAGGCAGGTGAAACATGATGCAGGTAAACATGAGATAAAAACCCAAATGCATAAAAACAATCAATCAGGGTGACTTCTAATGACTGTTTTCAATGTTCAATAATCCATCTGAGCCACATGCTGCTTTTCTGTGTGATGGAAAGTCATTAACTATATTTCTCTGAAAGAAACTTGTCGTAATATTCCACCTCATCTCGACATTACAAGTATGATGAACGCGTCCAGCAAAGCTTTTGTCAGCTTTTAACATGTCGCACTGCTTGCAGCCATCCTGAAAACTTTAATCTGGGTTTACCCTCAAGATACTGACCTAAACAAGTAACATGTTTAATTACTTCATCTCAGAGGCGCCAAAAAATTGCTGAGATTTCCAACTGGAAGGCAGCATCACAGAGATTAATGTATCTGGAAACTGTGTGAGAAATATAACTTAAACAAATCCATTCATAATGTTTTTTTGATGATTGAACACCAGAACTAAAAATGCTGTAGTTTCCATGCCTGGTCACTAGTTGGTGCTATATTTTTTTTTTTGGAATACAGAATTCTCAACTCTCCTTCTCTTTCTGATACGCTCTCCTAGTTTCTGTTGAATGTAAGAAACACGACTCCACTCACCCAGATGTTTTGTAAATGGAAGAAAATATGTAGACTCATGCACTTTCAGCACGGCATGTTTAAGAAAAGTTGCATTTTCTGAATCGTTTCACTCTGAAAGGCAATTTCAAAAAGTGGCATAATTCCATTTCTATGTAAATAACAGCTAAAATGCAAGAAAATGTCACTTTTCATTTTAGAGAAACGGCCCTCAAGTTGTATGTTTTTCACAACCTAGTATCGCTCCAAATTGTGAAATACCAACATTTGTCCACAGCTGAAAAACATAGTAATTTCACAAAATTGCACAAAACGACTCTGAAAATGCAACAAGGGTACGTTTCATGTGCCTATTCTTTTCTGTGGGCAGACTTCAGTTCAAATAACTGTCGAGTTTCTCTCGACATGAAGACGAAACTTTATGGATATCTCTCCTATTTTCTGAGGAACTCACCGTGTTTTAAGATAGATTGTAGCTTTAGCTTCGTTTTGATAGCTTTTCTAGCCACAAACACACATTACAGTAATACACTTTATTTTCAAAGTTTGGTTTGTTGTTGATAGTGTCCAAAGCAACGCCATAGCAACGCCAGAGCAACAACAAAAAAAAAAACCATACTGTATAAAGTGTCAAAATGTATCTAAAGCCACGAGCTATCTTAAGATATAGCATCTTCCCCCGAATATAGAGGGAATGTCGGCCATGTTTCATCTTCCTCTCAGGAGTAACTTGTCTCTTGAAACATTTTTCAGCTGTGGATAAATGTAGGTTTGGCAGAGAAGATGATTGGCCATCAGCTGCAGGTCGATTAAACGCGATCATCTCTCTCCCGGAGTGCGTGGAACACAATTTGGAGTGAAAGTGGATCGTTTTGGACAGTGGGTAGAATCCAGTGTGGAAAACCAACAAACGCACAGGAAGAAGATGCAAATTCCAAACAACAAACGCCTGTACTGGAGAGATATTCATAATCAAAAACACAAAACAAGCAATAAAGGGTGTGGAGTCTTGAAAATCATGTTTCAAGGGAAGGAACTTTTGTGTTGCAGGTGTGAATCAGTCAAAAAAAAAAAAAAAAAAAAGAGTATTGCATTCTTCCACGCCTGAGCTTTGCTGTTCCCTGAGCTTCACGCTCATCCAGAGTCTCAACCGCAAAACTCAAAAGCTGTAAAACGCTACTTTAAATCACTAAAATCCACCATAATTAAAAATCAAATTATATTTATTATCTCATTCCCTCGACTACTGTTCTCCTTCGGTCACTATTTTCACCTCACAACTGCGAGTTATCCGCACAAGCTGTCGCCTCAAATTACAGGAAAAAAAAAAAAAAAGGACAACTAGAAGAAACTAATTACCACTAGTTCATATCAAATTTTATCATTTATTATTGAGAAATACTTCTTATTGCCACACATCCCTGCCTAATTAGAATCTGAAGTAGCTTCACTTCCCTCCAGCTTGGATATCCAAGCTGTTATGTTCTCAGCTGTGGGAAAAGTACGTAGAGATAATTAGTATGGAAAAGTAAAGTTCTACACAACATTTTTCTTTTTCTTTTCTTTTTTTTTTTTAAATCTAGGTTTGTGGGGTGGTTCCCACTCAGAGGCTGTCATAATATCCATCTGCTGCAGTTGCATAAGTGAGGCTCAATCTGCATCGTTTTGCCCTATGGTCTTCCTCTTTTGGGATGCAGACAGTCACTATAACCTCACAAACTGCCTCCAGTTTGGAATTTAGCTCAGTTTTGACAGATGCAACTGATGATGTCTAGATGAAAGAGATTTGATTTCACTGAGGAAGTTTGAATGCATCGATGAACCATAACATTATGCCAAATATCGTTCCTAATCTCTGTCCTATTGCTACTAAATATTGCAATGCTCTGTGAATTCTGGCATTTTTCTGTCAGATCCAGCAGTGTGATGTACGGGAGCTCATCTGGTGGCTTCTGTTGACCTCTTCTGGTAGATCCTGACCCCACCACAGCTGCAGTTTTGGAGGTGCTCTGATTTGATCATGTGGCCATGACACTTTTCTCCTTGTCAGTCTCTGTCAAATCTTTATGTTGGACCATTTTTTCTGCTTCCAACACAGAAATGTCCAACTCATTTCAGTGCAGGGGCCACATACAGATTGAATTAATCTTACAGTGGGCTGATCTATAATAGCACAAAAACTTATAAATGACAAGCTTCTATTTTGTGTTAATAGAAAGAAGTAAGAATACATTATCAAAGTCTACATGTAACTAAATGTTTGCACTAAAAGTGTAATGATTCCTCCTGGTGTAAAATACAGAAAAATTTCCAAAACCCAAAAGTCCCCTAATTGTCTTTAGTCCTTAAATTCTGTTGTAACAAAAAAAAACTAATGTTAACAATGTTATCAATTTCAAAATTCTGCAAAAGACCTGTAATCTTGTGCACCACGGTGTTGCCACAGTAATATGCAATGCTAAGACGCTAATACTTCTCCGCGGCAGCATCACTGATCCCTCACTTAAGCCGCGTTATCAGCACTGATTGGATTAGAAACCGTTTATTTTATTGGAAAATAGATTCTATTCTTTCTTTGTAGTTTTCACACTTTGCGAAGTCACCCTTTTTTTTTTTTTTACAAAATAAAGGTAAAGTTACACAAAATGCTTCACAACCTCATGTTTTAACACAAAATTCTGCAAATAAAATACATTAATCACGGTTTGAAACGGTTTGGTGTGTTGGTGTCAGACTTAGCTGTAAGCTACAGCTGTTACTTTCGTGCAAGACTAGACACGAACTAGCATCTGTCCATTTATCCATCCATGTGGAGGAAACCCTGTGCACACAGAGGGAGAACATGCAAACTCCAGACAAAAAACATGTCATTTGGACCGATGGCCATCTGTGAGGTGAGAGTGATAACCACTACCCACCGTCTGTCCCCATTGAAAAGGGTTAATCTTGAAAAAACATTTAATTCTTGGTATGAAGCCAAACGTGTTCAGCCAAAGTCTCATGTTAATCATATGCGCTTCAAGCTCAGTTCATGGAAGATGACAGCTCTGCTTTACTTAGATTTTAACTTACATTTATACAGTGTCGTAGCTACAATGCAGAGGAGAGATGTTTTATTAAAATACAGGAAGTTGAAGGGTAAAATCCCGCCAATTTTCATCACAAAATGTAACATGGAACAGGTTTTCCAAGTAATAGTATATTTGTTACTGATCACAGTTATTTTTTGAATTGCTATTTAAACTGCTTTATTCAAAATTCTTTCTTCAGAGGAAAAAGAAAGTTTTTGTTTCCAGCGTTCTCTGGAACAAACAACATGATGTCTATTTGGTTGCTCTTGAGCTCATTCGCAGCCTCCAGTCTGAGAGCGGTGGACGGAGATCGACAGCTGAGTACATGAGAAGGTTTCAGTCTGAGCATCGTTTGCTCCCTGCGTTGCACAGTGGAGCCGTTCATGCGAGAAGAGGAAACAACAACTGGCTCCATTTACAACAGCGGTTACACAATGTTGTATTTAAAGTGAGCAGCTGTGGGCAGCAATGCTCATATTAGAATAAAAAAAAAAAAGAAAGAAAGAAGACGTTTCCATTCAAAGTGAGAAGCTCTCGTCGCAGCCATCGCTTGTGATTGGACACTTTTACTGAAGTCACAGCTGTCAGAAATCCGGATGAGTTGGATCCACTCAGTCGTGTCCGTCCTGGCCTCTTCTGGAAGAATTCAACTCACAAAATTAGATGGAAACTTAAATAAAAAGAATATTTTTTATAAAGTGATGATGACCAGCAGTTTTGATATACATTTGGCGAATGGGTATGACTAAGTTCGAGGCAAATATTTTAAATTTCTTCTCTCTTTCTTCACGTTATATTATAGGATCTTTCTTAACAATGCTTCGTTTTCCCAGAGAGGAGTGATTTTCAATCAAGGTTAAGACCTTTAACCTCCCCTTTAATAAAGCAAATCTCCTCTCCTTCATCTGAAACGAGGATTCTTTTGAGTGTGTTGCAGAAAAAAGCTTCAGTAATAAGCAGACTTGGGAAGAGTGTGTATTCAGAAGTGTTTTTTTTTTTTTTTTTCCTTGTGTCATCCTCTTGTTTCCAAAATCCGGGACCTCAACTGTTTCCAAATGAGGATTCATTTATTCTTCATTCCTGGAAAAGCGAATGATAGGAAACTAAATGCGACCTCAGGCTCCGACTGAGATTTATCATACATGAGCTGCCGTACGCAGGCCTTCCAATTAGATGAGCATATGGCAGGTGCTCAGCCTGCTGAGGTGAGAGCGCGCTCGCTGCTCGTTTAGACGGCAAGCTTGTTTGTGGGAGGAAGTGAAACCGAATCTCAAAGAAAATTTCTGACTGAGTCGTGGACGGACAGTGAAGGTAACTGTTAGTGACAGCCGAGGAAACATGTCAGGATGCAACATTTTCCTCCGAGGGAGGAAATCTTGACTTTTACCTCCGTTCAGCTTAAACCCGTCTGATGTCATTTACATGCACACACTTTCTCATGCCAATTACAGAGACCTCTGACTGCACTGTGCACACGTCCACTGTAGTTTACATCTACTTTCTGCTCTGTCTTCAGCAGGAAGAAAGCACCTCATTGCCTTGCTGATTGTCCTACTTATGTGTGTTTTCCTCTATAAAGTGAATCTACTTCCCTTCAATACAACCGCAGACTAAAATATATACAGAAAAAAAAAAAAACGTGACATTCATGCAGGAAGAAAATAGTTGTTAAAAGCTGTTATTTTGTTGATGCTTTTAACATAATGATATTCTGGCTAAATTCGGAGCACACCGGCGGGATAACAACAGGTGAAGAACCCCTGCCTGAATTATTCACTGCATTTGATAGATTTTTACTACACTTGAATGCAAATTGAACCCCAAGTCTCCAAGTTTTTATTTGGTTTTTTTCCCTGAAACTGAGCTATGGTGGAATCAGAAACAGTGAATTACTAAAGCGCTTATTTCAGAGGATAAACATAGTTCCTGGTTTACATCAGCGGTGGTCAAAGAAAAATCATGATGAAAGAAGAAATGTTTGAATGGTAAATGTAACAGATTCTGCAATGCTTTTTGTCTTTCTCCTTTTCTCCCATGTCGCTTCTCAATGGTCTGTCTGTGTGTGGTGGGCGGAGCTTGCAGGACCAACTGGCTGACCTGAGATCCATCTTCATTAACCCAAAGTATAAAGACTCCGGCTCTTTACCCCGTGTGGTCTTCTGCGTCTCAGGTTCCAGGGACTTTGGCACATTGTTGAGAGTTCAGCATCCATCTGGGATCAGTTCCAGCCCCCACGTGTTGCAGACGCAAAGAAGATTATTGGACTGAAGCCATTTATCTTATGACACTGCAAAGCTCATCGAGAAATGTGAGAGTGACTCCAGTCTTTAGAAACCTCTGGCCCAAGACACATCTTGTTGTCATGATGTGTCATGTTTTGATGAAGCTGGTTTGTCACCCTGAATCAGCATGTGACCATCAGGCCCGGAGGCCTTTAACTGCTTTTTGTTTTTCTTACAATAAAGTTTGCATTTGCTTCTTTGTCCTTCAGACCTCGTCGGGTCTTTCTATGTTCTCATGTGATGAGATAGGGACAAAGGTTGCAGTGTTTAATCTTCCGCCCTGAGTCATGCAACCACTTGTTAAGATAGTAGGAACACTAGACATCACAGAGAGAGGTACAAATGTTCTTCTTCAAAGAATGTTTCAAACATGCTGCTGAAATCTTAACTGAATATTTGAGGACTCAAACCTGATTTGCAGCTTGATGTGCTCAGTGAGAGTTTTGAGGGTTATGGCACTGATTTCTGATCGCGTTTCACCGTAATGTTGCACAAAGTGCAAAACAAATGATCCTTATGTGGAAATGAGCAAATTCTTTTGTTGAGCAGATGAGATGTTTCAAAACTGTCAGAACATCTGATGCCAAATCATATTTGTGATGAGAATTATGTTTTATGTTTACTGACATCTGGTCTGCATGTTAAAACAATTCAATCTGAAAAATGGGGCTTGTGTTGTTTATTTGCCGTTGTAAGATTGTGATTTTCTGAGGGAAGGACATGAGATCAATGTAGAAAGTAAAGTTTTCTGCAAGATAACAAAATGCGAGAAAAATAAATCAATGTTAAAATGTTACACTGTGTAACTGGACTGTGTGAGGAAGCCTGAGGAGAACCCACGCGGGCACAGCGAGAACATGCAAACTAAAGCCAACTCAAATTGTGGACGGTCTTAATGACATTGTATTTCATTATATCACGTTTTAGTGATGTAATGTAGTGTATTAGTTTTTTTTTCTGGTTTTTAAACCAGGGATGCATGATTTCTTAACATCTTGATGGCTGGTCGGCTTGTGCACACGAGGGAACAGCTCGTCATGCTCAAGCCGGGCGGCTTCATCACCGCAAGACCTCCGAAACCTCCAAACCTCCCGGAGGAGGCTTGGACAAAGACAAGTAGGGAATGCAGAGGAGGAATGAAGCTTCGGAAAAACGGAGCAGGACAACAGCAACTGCAGGAGGAGTTTCAAGCCATGTCTTCTGTCTGTGGTCTCGAGGAAAGTTAGAACGCTGGCAAATTAGATGGACCAGCTGACGGCACTGGTCTGGAGGTCACTGCTCTTCTGCTCTGATTTCATTCTCTATTCCTTCACCAGTTACCCCTTAACACTAGTATTTGATATTACTTATTTGAATTTATTCTATTCTATTCTATTCTATTCTATTCTATTCTATTCTATTCTATTCTATTCTTGATCTTTATTAAGATGATGAAACAACTCGTCTTAGGTCCACTCGGTAACATAACATAAAAAAAAAAAAAACAGCACATTCCCTGTGATATAGACACATCAGGACTGATTGGAAAAATTCAAACCTGCTTGTGATAAATTAATAGAACAGTGGATCAAATGCAGAACATACTTCATTCATTCATTCATTCATTCATTCATTCATTCATTCATTCATGAGCTAAATGTGCTGTCAGGTGTGCAGATGTAAACTATTGAGTAGAAGGGCAATGGAACGTAAATGTTTGGAAGTGAGATTTTCGGAAAACGGAGGAGGAAACCTGAAGCTCTGACCTGATGTCATGTGACCATTGTAACTCCGCCTCCTGATTCTCAGGCTTATAACTCTTTGTACATTGAAGTCTCCAAAGAACCTGAATCGTTTCCATATCAAACCTATAGCCAAATACCTCCTGATTCATATATGCATTCTGTGTTACTGACAGTAAATTGAACTCTTCATATTCTCTAAGCAGAAACTTACAGCTCCCCCCTCACTTACATTTTCCAATCATTATATATTCACTGTGTCAGGACAAGCTTGCTGGCTTGTAGAGCCAAACACATATATCGATGTGTAGAAAACCATTTTTTTTCTTCATCATGACTCCTGCAGTTTATTCTTCTGTCATGATTAAGCTTTAAAAGAAAATCAATACACTGTAAACCAGCAGCCTTCCTCTTTTCACATTATCGCAATTTACCCCTTCAAAATACATCACCACACACTTCATAGACAAATATATCATCCAGCAGTTATTCCCACAGACACACACTCCTCAAGATGCAGAGGAGCAGTTGTATCCGATAACTCATGAAACGCTCATGACAGACACCTGAACATATCAGATGTAGATGGAGATGCGGAAGTGCTGGTCCTTCACTGTGCATCATCCAGCTTTTTGTTTCCATCTGATCTGAACCTTCAGCGTCGACGTCTCTCAGAATTTGCTTCCACTGGATTCGTTTCTGAGCAAACTGATGCTGCTTCAGCTTTTCCCTTGAAGATCCATCTCTGCACCGGAGCGACTGAGGTGCACAGTGTGCAGTGAAGCGGAGAGAGGCTGTGAGTGTGTGTGAGTGTGTGTGTGTGTGTGTGTGTGTTTCTCAAAAGAGTCTCTATCTTTCACTTTTCTGTGACTAGCTTCCAAAACCATATGTATTGTTACAAGGCTTTGCTGCTCCAGTGCTTGTAAACAAAAAAACCCACTTGCAACACTTATTTTGGATTGAATGCATTTTCTTATAAACAATATGTGATTAAATCAAACCCCACGCGTGACTCGAATTCTTCAGTCACAGATGTTTACATGCAGCTACAATAAAATGTTTTAAATGAGCTTGAAACGGTCCTTCATGAAAACAGGTGGGGGAGTTGCTGAGCTGCTGTCTCTGTCTGCTTTAGCTTTAGTATTATCCGAAAGATTTCAAAAAGAATTCACTAATCTCCTGTTTACTGGTGGAGGTGTCCTTCAATGTGGAGATGAATTTTACATGAGAAATTATAAACTGGAAAAAAAAAAATCTAATAAGAATAAAAGATAAAATCATATACAATCAGAAAAAGAGGTATTGGCCTTTGTAAATAATAAAAAAGTATTTATTGGCAATAGCACATTATGAAGTATAACAATGTATATTGCAACATGTTATTATAATTAATACTTAATAGTTAATATGATCAATGCTGTTATTAGCTTTGTATATTTTATTAGCCTTCATCAAAAATGCTCATTCCAAGTGAAAATCAACCATGTTACTATGTCATCAAACTCCAAATCATTGGAGGAGAGATTCATCAATCTTTATTTAACTCAGTCCTCCAGTTTAATGACGAACAACAAAATGAGCAGAGAGAATGGGAAATATTCTCTCTCATAACCAATTAGATCCATTTTACATAAAAACAAAGTTCTCCATAAACTTCAGCCTTTTTTTTTTTTTTTTTTTTGACAGATTCCTCAACGATACTGTGTTTTCATGCACAAATATAATATATAATTGGTCTCTGCTATCATTTAGTTTCATTACCTTTCGCATGCCAACACTTCACTGCTCAAAACAGATATTCTTATTCTGCTTTGTTCTCAAAATATTAACAAAGTAATATCCTGAATTGTACCTGTATTTCAAAAAGCTCATGAAAAACAAAATAGAATCCACCGACTGTTCAGTGCTGATAGAAATGATCTACGTTGAGTTTTATCTCAAAGTCTGCACTGCCTTCACCCATGAGCTGGAACTATCAGTATAAGAGGGGCAGTTGTGTGTTTTTCCTGCTCATACATGTGAAGTGTAGCACCGCAAACTTCATTCGTGAACAAACCGTCCCCACGAGGAAGGCATTTCCCCCGGGACCCCCTCTCTGAGGGGGGCTGCTTGTGTATGCAAGCTGAGCCCAGAGGGCTCATGGGATACGTTGGACTCTTTTTTGTTTTCTTTTCTTTTTTGGAAGAATCACCAGGCTGCAGACTGTTTTCTAAAAGATGAATCAAGAAGAAGTGGCTCTGCAAACAGCAGCGAAATATTTTCTTCATGCATTGAGCTGCAGCTTGTGTCGAACTCTTACAATCTGATTCCCCGTGCTGCTGCATGAGAATACACAGGACTCAGATGGTAAAGCAGGCCATCCAACAAATCCAAGGTTCAATGTTTGAATCCCAAGTGTCGTCAAGGCTTCTAAAGCTTCAACAGTGATGTATTCTTCAAGTAAAAATCTATGTTACCCTCTGTAATGTACAAACCTTGTCCAGACATTTTTCCCCATCATTTCATGGTCTTTTCCCAATTGCCCAATTTTACCAGTAATTATTTCACTTTTTCTAAAAACTTAACCAACTCTTTAATATGCTCCGGGAATCGTTCCAATGAAAAGAGCCTTGCATCTTGTGAATTATTTATTCCCTGAGAGGCGGGAGCGAGGATGAGTAGGAGATAATGATCACACAGAGATTAAGTGCAGCTTTTTGTGTCATCGTACAAGCATGAAAAAAAAAAAAAAAAAAAAAAAAAAAAAAAAAACAGCACCAGAAACATTTCACATAGATACAAACTACCATCTTAACGTGCAGATGCCTACCTGTGTGTGTCCGGTGATGTGCTTTAAGGTGGGAGCTCTTTGTGTATGTCTTCCCACAGCCCACGTAGTCACACGTGTGTGTTGCAACTCTCTTCCTCGGCCAAGAGCGTCTGCCGCGTTTAGGTTTGGTCTCCTCTGGCAGGCAGTCCCCGCTAGAGATCATGAGGGGCTCTGCAGGGTCAAAACATCATCACTGTATTTGATCACACTGCCACTACATGGGTCGTTAAAGTACACACAGGCTTGCACTATTTGATCACAGTCAGATATTTACTTTTTATGAGCCGCCATGTTGTATTTTGTTGCCTTGCAGAATAAAGCTCATCAGATAAGAAAAGAAAGGCTCATTGTTTTTAACTTTTACTTTTAAAAGTATCAACATTTTTTTGGTTCAATAAAGCAAAGATATAACATCGATCCCATGGAATTACTGAGAATATTTCTAGGTGGTCATATCTCAGGTTTTGGATAGATTGTTGGATATCAGCTTCATAAATTCACACAAGATGTATTTAAATATTGAGGGTCTTCTGATGTATTCTATTTCAATGTTTTCATTGTACATAAAATGCATGTAAAAGAAAACCTTCCAAGTTTCGTGACTTCTCATTAGCTGCTAAAGACAGAATGGGAAAGATGCAACACCTGTTTATCAGGAAGTGTGAAATGGTTTCTAACCTTGATACTGCAGGGACGATGTCGGAGCGTAGGAGGTGTAGCCCTGCGGGGAGCTGTGGTGGTAACCCTGTGGAGGTAGAGGAAGCTGAGAGTGGGGATGGCCCAACACCTGGTGTTCCCGGCTGAGAGGATGGTCCGGGGAGAGGGAGGAGGATGAGGATAGCCTGCTGCTCGTCATGGACCGCCCTGCGCCGGGGAACCCATGTAGATCCAAGTGGCTGGGGCGCTGCTGTGGGCCCCCTCTGCCCTGGGAAGGTACCCCAACCAGGTGTAGGTCCATGGGCTGTGAGATGGTGCAATTACTGGGGTTCTCCTGCTTTATCCTGTGGCAGGTGAAGGACGGTGACGCACGCGGTGTCACCGGGTCTGACACAGCGCTAACACAAGCTTTGCTCACGTTCATGGTTGGCCCGTATTCTCCCATGTCCATTGTTGTCTTTACCACAAACTTGCCGTGGAGGCTGGTGGGGTGGAGGTATGCCGGGTCCAACTCAGGTCTCATGAGTTCTGCCACAAAGCCTCCAGAGGGCGAAACATCGTTGATGTCTGGGATAGTGTAGAGTAGGTCACTGGCAGTGCTTTGAGGGGACGGGAGAGGATAAGAGGAGGAGAAAGAACCAGGGGATGGGGACAGGGCCTGAGCGGAGCCGCACGCCATGGTGTCCTCCTGCTGTTGTTGTTGCTGCTGCTGCTGCTGCTGCTGCTGCTGCTGCTGCTGCTGTTGTTGTTGTTGTTGCTGTAGAATAGAGTTCGATAAAATAAAGTCATAGTCTAAATCAAGGTCTGGCTCTGCGTCTTTCTTGGACATGCTGGGGCTCGTTGTGCCGGTGGTAATGGGATGGTCCGCGTTTGGGCAGCTACTTCCGGCTGGAACACTGATCCTCTTAAGATGGGCCAGCTCTTCCTTCCATCTCTAGAGGGGAAAGTTACAGAAACATTAGTGACTGTGCTCGTGCGGTTTGCTTGTTTGAGTCATGTTACTGTTTATAAGACACACGGCCAAGAAAATCACACTTGGGTTTGACCTGTCCTACTTAGAAATTGGTGGTTGTGTTTGAACACACAAGAATAAGAGGCCAGGGTTTACGGTGATAATGAACAACTCTTGCTTCTGCAATGGGGAGTGATTATTATGACAGCTCGGTTACAGAGCTAAGTCAGGAGCAGAAATTGTCCTTGGCACAAAGCACTTCCTCGAACACTGATATCTATCGCTAGCCATTAAATTGCATTGGAAACAACAGAAGTAGCAAAGGAAGGGCACATTTTTCTAGAATACATATAAAAGAAAACAGAGTCATAGGGGGAAAATGATCTGGTTATTCCTGCAGCAGTATTACAAAACAACAACATTCAGACTGAGCATCAGCATGCCTTCTCTGGAGGAGTGCGGTGCCCCATGTGCGCTCTCATGTCTCCATGCTGGCTGAAAACCCTCTGAAGTAGCCTGTGTAAACTGGTGCACGCCCCAGCAGAGCGTGGTGTCATGTCCTGACTGTGGTACAATAACATGGGAGCGACACATTGGGAAAACAAACACACTGTAAACAAACTCCATAGACTACATTCTTGCCTTAACAGACTCTTTTGATGCTCGTAGCTATTTGGCATGCGCGCGTAATACATAAGAAAGCCACCGCGGGCGACTCACTAAATTGGCACTTCCTATGGATTTGCTCTTGACAGTGGGGCCGCTGGCGAACGTGGAAATGGATGGCAAAAGTGTCCCACTTAGTGCCATCTCGACGTCATTTGGAGGCTGCCTGCAAATAAAGAGTAAAAAAAAAAAGAGCGTAAATCCTTGAGGAGAGATCCCAGGAGCGAGCGCAGCCTGTTACAGTCCAACACGGGCAGATCAGTCAAAAAGCTGTCATTGAAAGTTTCTCAAGATCCACACCTCATCAGTAAGAATCTGTCTGTGGACGTCCTGTCGGTTGCTGGTCGCTCTGACTGCACTTTTCTGTTTTCTTAAATAAAATATATTCCCGGGATTTAACGTTTCTGCTCCGCGTCGCGCGTAATGCTCCAGGACATGCCGCCGCTGATGGGCGCGCCGGTGAAAGCAATCAATACAGATTGTTTTTGTTTTTGTAAAAGCTAAAGCAATGTTAAAAGGGGGGAAGACAGAGAGGCGACGTACAGGGGGAATCCCTCCCGCCTGTAGCCATGCAGAGACCGGCAGTCTGAACTGAGAAAACCGCGTGAGAGGTATCCTTAAATCACAGGGAACCGCCTACGTTGCGCAGCAACAAGAGAGCAAAAACAATTTGCTGGAGAGAGAGAGAGAGAGAGAGAGAGAGAGAGAGAGAGAGAGAGAGAGAGAGAGAGAGAGAGAGAGAGAGAGGTGTGTGTGGAGTCAGAGACAAAGGGATGAACAGACAGAGAGATAAAGA